>JAPKLX010004309.1:0-10162 GCA_026898415.1 Leonotis leonurus | reverse complement strand
CCCCCCCCCCCCATACACCAAACCTTGCTCTTTCGGGACCAACAAGTGGTATCAGAGCAGTGGTTCAATCTGACCATTGTTTTGTTTCACAAGGATAAAACCTGCGTGGTCTACCTGAATAGATCTAGAAAAACCTTTTTCATTCACGTGCATACTATCTGTTATGGAATCATCTGTTATCAGGGCTTGCGAAGAATTCTCTATCCAAGGATATAGAGAATGGAGTTTCAGAATCAAAATGTGCCTCAAAGCCCATCACTGCTTGATGTGGAAAGTAATCGAAGAAGGGCCATTGGCAATTACTGAAGAAACCACCCGTATCACAGATACAGGAGCAGTTAAAGAAACTGTTCTAAAGGATCCCAGAAAATACACCTCTGAAGAAAGAAGAGAGGCAAATCTCGATGACTTTGCCAAAGGGATCATCTCCAGCACGGTCAAAGGCATACATCTGGCTAAAATCCAAGACCTGGATACTGCCAAAGAGATGTGGGAAGCCTTGAGAGACCTTGCCCTAGGATCTGAAGTTATGATCGAGAACAAGCTGTCTCTAGCCTGCAACAAATATGACGAATTCAAGATGAAACCAGGCGAGACAATAGAACAGATGAAAATGAGATTCACTGGAATTCTTCTTGAAATATTTGCGTTCAAAAAGAACAAATATACTCAAAGGGAGAAGAATATGAAAGTTCTTAGAGCTCTTCCACCAAGCTGGGAGATCTATGCTGCAATGCAACCTCTAAGAGCAGACTTCAATGATCTGTCCACTGAAGCCTTATTTGATCATCTCGAAGGTCATGAATGTGACATTCAAAGAATTCGAGGACCAGATCATCTGTCCAAAAAGGCAGAAATCAGTTCAAAGAAGGACAAAGAGGTAGCCTTCACAGCGAAGAACAAACCAGATGATTCTTCTGAGTCTGTTACTCCAGATGAAGAGAAAGGCTATGACAAACTCTTAAAAGAGTTCGCTATGATTGCTAAACGGATGGACAAGATGGAAACCAGATCGAAGAAATACAGACGCTTCTACAAGGATAACAGAAGGAACTTCAACAGGAAGTATGATAATGATCGATCTGATGACAATAATGAATCTAAACAGCAGACTACTAAAACAACAAAGACCTCTAGCTCTACAGATTACACTTGTTTTGAATGTGGCAGAACAGGTCACTTCAAAACAGATTGTCCTAATCTGTCCAGAAGCCAAAGAGAAGAACTAAGAGCTAAAAGAGATCGAAAGCTTAAAAATGAGCGCAAAGCCATGATAGCTGAACAGAACTCAAGCAGCTCAAGTCATTTCTCAGACAGTTCATCAGAAAATGATGAGGCTTTCATTGCTGACGACGAAGAAAGCTGGAATGAATGCTATGTAGGCTTGGACAACGGTCTAGATGAAGTTGAGGTAAATTCATGCTATTCAAATTCCTCAAATAATAATAGTGATCTTAAACAGGAAAGTGAAGATCAAGCAGAATACTCATGGAATGAAATAGACGAGATGTTCAAAAGCTACTCAAGCATCAAAAGACTGTTCAAAGAAGTAGTTGAAGAGAATGACAGATTAAAGAAGATTGAGCAGACTCTAAGCACAGCAAACACTAAATTTGTTGCCAAAATTACTGATCTGAAAGAACAGATCAAGAGCAAAGACAGTGAGATTCACTCTCTTAACTCAAAAGTTAAGGATCTGATCTCAAGATACAATGTTGCTGAAGAAAAGATCAAGAAAGGAAAAGAAATGATCTACAAGAGTGATGAGCGTGCCAAGCTGCTAATCAATCTGCAACAAAAGGGAACATCTGGATTAGGATATCCAGGTCACTCAGGAAAATCGACTGGAACCATTAACTTCGTACCAGAAAGGAAGAATATACCAGATCAAGTAAAAGACTTGAAAAACAAGAAAGGTCTTCCTCAAAAGATGGTCATAAAACAGACTGACAACAAGCAATACCATCAATCAAAAGGTCAACCAGCCTACTACACAAAATCAGATCATGTTCACAACAAAAGGGTCAACAGGACACCACCAAACAATAATGTCAACAGGACAGCACCAGTTAAGAAAGGATTGAAGAATGATGGATTAGAGAAATATCATCCTTCTGAAATTCACTCACTATCTAAAGTTGACAATGATGGAAATACTATTACCTGCTATCTCTGTTCTTAACCCCAAAATGTTCTGGATTCGAAAAGGAACATTTGCTAATAATCAAGCACCCAAACGTTGAAAGGGTAGCTAAGTTTAATTAATTGCAGGATCAAAGAACTGCAAGAAGGAGTAAGATAGCAAGAGGTACTATCTGGATTATAGATAGCGGCTGTTCAAAACACATGACGTGTGATAAGAATCTGCTATCTGATTACATAGAGAAACCAGGCCCACAAGTCACTTTTGGATGTAATTCAAAAGGATATACCAGAGGGTATGGAAACATCAAAGTTGGCAAGACCACTATCACAAATGTGTCATATGTGGAGGGTCTTAGTCACAATCTGTTTTCTGTAAGTCAGTTTTGTGCTAATGGTAATCAGATTGTTTTTGATACTAACAACTGTCTGGTGAAGAACAAGGAAGGAGATGAAATACTCCTTACCGGTAAACTGGAGGATAGATTATATATAGTCCAGTGGACGAATCAGATCGAGACCTGCTTAGTCACTAAGACTGTATCAGAAACCAGCTGGTTATGGCATAAGAGACTAAACCATCTAAACTTTAAATCAATCAACAGGATTGCCAAAGAAAAGTTGGTGGAAGGACTACCAGATCAAGTATATTATAAAGATCATATATGTGATGCTTGTCAAGCTGGAAAGCAAACCAGATCATCCTTTGCAAGCAAGACAGCTCACTCAACAACAAGGATACTAGAGCTGTTACACCTTGATCTGTTTGGACCTGTCAAACCTCTAAGTATCAATGGGAGAAAGTACACATTAGTAATCATAGATGATTACTCAAGATTCACTTGGGTCATCTTTCTGCTAAAGAAGAAAGAAACCCTTGACAAACTCCCTGATTTTCTTCTCAAGATCACAAAGCAGAAAGAGATGAGTATAACCTCAATCAGAACTGATCGAGGAACAGAATTTCTCAACCAGAAGATTGAAGCATACTGCAACAAGATGGGAATCACTCATCAAACATCTGCTGCTCGAACTCCTCAACAGAATGGAGTTGTTGAGAGAAGAAACAGATCACTCAAAGAAGCAGCTCGCACAATGCTTAATGCAACAAATCTACCGAATAAATTCTGGGCAGAAGCCATATACACAGCCTGCTATACTCAAAACAGATCATCCATCACAATCAGACATGGAAAAACCCCATATGAGATTTGGAACAACAGAAAGCCTAAGATTTCTTACTTTCGTACCTTTGGCTGTTTATGTTACATACACAATAATGGGAAATCTCAGTTGAAAACTTTTGATAGCAAAACTGACCCTGGAATATTCTTAGGATATTCAGATGTCAGTAAAGCTTACCGAGTTTACAATAAGAATTCTCATATTGTGGAAGTAACACCTCATGTTGTTTTTGATGAGTCTACTGTTGAGTACAGATCACTAGATGGAAAGCAGACAGAAAATCAAATAACTACCAGAAGAATGAATGAACTCTTACTTGAAGATATTCTTATCTGGAATTCAAAAATTGAGGATGAAGAAATTAACACACCACCTGTTGCTGAAGAGATCATACAGCAAGGGGGAATATCACTGCATAATCTGGATGAGAACAGATCATCAACCGAAGACAATGATACAATCACCACAAATGATGATCAACATCCAGAAGAAAGTCCAGATGAAAATCCATTTCACCCTACAGCACACCCTGAATTTGAGGAACCAACAGATCAACCTGATCCTGAGTTATCTGATGAAGAAATGACCAGGAGAAGGAGATGGATACAAGATCATCCACCAGAACAGATCGTTGGGAACCCATCAGATCGTGTGAAAACAAGAAGAATGCATGGAGAAAGTGCATTGTTGAGCTGTTATCTCTCTCGTATGGAGCCATCTGATGCTCATGAAGCACTCCAAGATGCAGATTGGATAACTGCAATGCAAGAAGAACTTAATGAGTTCAAAAGAAATGAAGTCTGGTATCTCGTGGACAGACCCAAACACCAAGGAGTAATAGGTGTAAAATGGGTGTTCAAAAACAAACGAGATGAGAATGGTGAAGTAATCAGAAACAAAGCCAGATTAGTAGCTAAAGGCTATAATCAACAAGAAGACATTGATTTTGATGAAACATTCGCGCCAGTAGCCAGATTAGAAGCCATAAGGCTATTTCTAACATATGCTGCTCACAAACGATTCAAGGTATACCAGATGGATGTCAAAAGTGCCTTCCTCAATGGTATTCTTGAAGAAGAAGTATATGTTGAACAGCCACCTGGATTTGAAGAGGCAGATCCAGATCAGAAAGTATACAGACTAGCTAAGGCAGTCTATGGTCTAAAACAAGCCCCTAGAGCTTGGTATGAGACCTTGTCAACCTTTCTACTAGAATCTGGATTCAGAAGAGGATCCGTTGATAAGACTCTGTTCATTATCAAAATCAAGGAAAACATCCTCTTAGTCCAGATCTATGTAGATGATATCATCTTTGGATCTCAATCTACCTATCTATGTGACAAATTTGCTGAACTTATGAAAAATAAGTATCAAATGTCTATGATGGGAGAAATGAGTTTCTTTTTAGGTTTGCAGGTCAAGCAGCAACCAGATGGTATCTTTATTAATCAGACAAAATACATCAACGATCTGCTGACAAAATTTGGATTAAAAGACAGTAATACAGTGAAAATCCCAATGCAGACCAATGGGAAAATCGGTCCAGATCCCGAAGGAAAACCAGCCAATGTTACACAATACAGAGGGATCATAGGATCACTACTCTACCTAACTGCAAGTCGACCGGACATTACCTTTGCAGTAGGAGTATGTGCAAGATATCAAGCAAATCCCAAAGAGTCTCACATGGAAGCAGCTAAAAGGATACTAAGATATCTTAAGGGAACAGCCCATATAGGATTATGGTATCCATGTGAAGACAATTTTGAGCTAACTGGATATACTGACTCAGACTACGCTGGTTGCAAACTGGATAGAAAGTCAACATCTGGTACATGTCAGTTTCTAGGAAATAAACTGATCTCTTGGTTCTCTAAGAAACAGACATCAGTTGCCACCTCAACTACAGAGGCAGAATACATGGCAGCAGGAAGTTGTTGTGCACAAATACTGTGGTTAAGACAACAGCTTAAAGACTATGAGATTGATGTCAAGAAAATTCCAATTTTCTGTGACAGCTCAAGTGCTATAGCAATCACACAGAATCCTGTTTTGCATACCAGATGCAAACATGTTGATGTGAGACATCACTTTATAAGAGATCATGTTGAAAGAAAACATGTACAGATTGAGAAAATACACACTGAAGTTCAGAGAGCAGACATTCTCACCAAGGCATTACCAGAAGAAAGATTTAAGATGCTTTGTGGAAAACTTGGACTTTTAAATCTTGAAGAAAGGACCAGATTGATCTGAACCAGATCAAATTCAAATATTCCAACAGGGAATCAAAACCAGATCATCATGGTGCAAATTGATAAACTCCAGCTTATTTGCAAAGTCTAACAGGGAACTACTACCAAATCACTAAGTATATGTAAACAACAGATTGATCATAATTCCAACTAGGAATTCATTAAAGGAGTCAACCAGATCGATAGTCATCACCATAAATGAGATTGACCTCAACCAGATTACCTAATGCCACGTGGATATGGAATTAATATTTCTATTAATTATTATATTACTTGGTTAAGGGGGAAAGGTCAACTATATGCGGCGACTAATTATCTATATTCTGACATTAGATATCAAAATCTTTTATTTTTGATGATTACATACAGTAATTGGGAGACGTGATCGAGAAAATATCTACCAAATCAAGAAAAAGGGAGATAAAAGACTGCAACCAAGACAACGCACCACATCACAACCGTTAAATTTTAGCGCGTGCATCACACAATGAAGAGAGGCGGCTATGGGTTGAAAACCTAGTACTTGGAAAGGCGGGAAAGCTGAAAAAGGGAAGGATTTCTCAATATTTTATTACTTTACTTATCTTCTCTTTAGCGTATATAGATTGATAAGGCGGTTCGTGTATCACTTACACTTACATATTTTCTCGAACTCTTAGAAAATTCTCTGCCTTCCAAAGTTCTCTCTTCCTTCGCAAACCTCTGTTTTTTAGCAAAAATGGCACCAAAATCTTCCATTTTCCTCAAGCAAGCAAGTTTTCTGAAACCTTATATTCACCAAGACCTTTTCGCGGTTCTTGATACCTTCGGGTTTCATAAACTGGATAAGGCATTTGACCTGGTTCGTCAATGCAAAGGTTTCTCGCTTCTATCCTTATTTGTCGTCGATTCTGTTTGTTCTTCATTATCTTTCAAAATTACTTTTGGACAAACTGCTTCTTTGCACATGTTTCTCTCTGTGATCATTGTGATATTAATTGTTAAAACTGGATAAATTGTCTTTGTGGCACTTATACTTCACTGATGGAAGAATAGTGCTCACATATATACTATTGTGTTCTATGTAGGTTTCTACAATATTATCACTTCGTACCCCATGCACTTCCTTCCTAAGGATGTTGCAGCCTTCTACCTCTCATGGCAGGGAGAGAAAGGTAGAGATGAGGCCACCATCAGGGTGAGCAAAGGAAGCACTATTAGCCATACTTCCTACAATGTTATCAACATCATCAACGCTGCTTATAAAATCAAAGATGAAGGCCTTGATTTAGGAGAAATTACTGCAGAACAGCTGCAAGAAGCTGTGGAAATGGTGATGATAGTCCCCATCCATTACACAAACAGGATGTTTGTCCGAGCACTTCTTGCACCAGAATTCCGGATCCTATTTGAATTCGTACAGCGAATCTTCCTCAATCACAATGGGTCCTACGACCAGGTTACTCCTGAGAAGTTCAGGATATTAGCAGCAGTGGTTCTCAATCTGCCTGTTAACTGGAGCAGGATCTTATACGATCTCTTAGCAAAGGAGGCTAAGATGATCTTCCTTGTGAAAGGCAGCTCCCCTGGCATCGAAGTGAAAAGGAGCAGCCTGAGACATTCAACCAAAATAAGTTTTATGCTTACATCCTTCTTTCCCCAACATCAGTGGGATACCACAGTTGAATTCAACACCAGGCAACACTTTCCCAAGGACCAGCATCAGATAGAAATGTCGATGGGCATTTCAGCAAATTTGATTGCCAGAGCTAAAGACCCTGTAGTCTTCAACGCTCTGATGGAGATGGGGAGTTCAAATCCTATCTGGATTCCTCCTTCTGGTCCAGCAGATCGATCCACAAAATCTCAAGCAACCAAGGAGAAGCAAACAGAGAGAACCCCTACCAAGAGAACGACCAGGAGAGCCAGCTCGGTTGAAACTGACATATCTACAGCAGCTCAACCACCAAAAACTAAACGACGAAAGCTTCAAAAACTGGCTGATACAGAACGAAGCCCAGAACCAGCACAAGAATCTGCACTCCCTCACCAGGAGGTTGAGGAAGAAGAGATTCTGATAGGAGATCAACCAGAAGATGTGGCACCCATATCATCTCTTAACCCAGACCAGTCCAAGGATTTCTCCCCAGCTCATACCATAAGCTCATCTTCTGCTGAGCCTCTAGAGCAGATCGCTGAGGAAGATGAAGAAGCAATTGAATCTTCAGATGAAGATGTTGAAAAGAACACAGCTCAATCTGTAGTTAAGATGATTGAAGCAGAAGCAGACAGAGCTGTTCTCAGCATGTTTCCAGGCATCCAGCTCACACCAGAGAGCTACGATGCAGCTAAAAGAGTCAAGTTGCTGCTGTTGATCAAAGACAAGGAATTCTATGTCTTAGATGCCCTGCTGAAAATCCGAACAATTGACTAGCTCAAGGCAGAGGAAGCCACACTACTAAATATCTTTGAAACTTCATCTGTTGCTGAGCTAAGAGAAAGATACTCCCAATCCATCCTTGCAATAGCTCAGCTAGAAGCTCAGAAGCTACAGATCAATTTGAGAGAGATCTATGAGAAAGCTGGAAAGCTAGATTTCTATGACAGCGTGGTCGATGAAGAAGAAACTGAGATTCCATCTGATGCTCACCAACAGGGTGCAGCAATAGCAGAACCTACACCAATCACGACCCCACCTGCACCAGAAGCGGAAGAACTCCTTGGACAGAATATAGGAGGCGAACTTACAAATGACATCCTTACTCCTGCTGCTGCCGCTGCACTTAATGTCCATGTGCAGACATTCACCTTGGAGGACATATTGATGGACCAACATCAATCACTGTCTCATACACAAATCAGAGATCTCATCTCCAAGAAGGTGGATCAATACATGTATGGCACACTGACCACAGTTCAAGATGAAGCCACACGCATACTCACAGAGTTCAACAACCACCTGCAAACTCATGTCAATCAGGTCGACTCTGATCTAAGGCGAATCTGTAGACTGAAGATTGAAGAGATCAACAAGAAACTAGATGATGATCGGGCTGCTGCTGATGAGAGGAAAGCACAGATTGATCAAAATCTGTTTTCAACTGAATTCAAAGTGAAGGAGATGTACAAAATCATCAGTGCCTTTGCAGAAAAAGAAAAAGATATGGTGCACGACATAGTGAAGGCCCAGACTGATGGGATAGCAGCTGATGTTGTCAAGGAAACAATCTCCCATACCAAAGCTATGCTCAGGCAGTTTGAAGTTGATGGGAGAAATTTTGTTGAAAGGAAACTCCGTGACCTGCGCTACCCAACCTCCACCCTCATCACTTCATATTTTGATGAAACAGCGGATATCAAGGCAGCACAAGAAGAGATCAAATCTGACCTGGCCAACACACAGGCTTCTCTTCAGAAACAGATCAATGACTCCAATCTCAACATTACATCGTTACTGTCTAGCAGATTTGAATCGGACAAAGAGGTCGCAGAGTTGAAGACCGAGGTCACCTCCCTCAAGACATTCATTCAAACATTTATTGATGATGTCGAAAAGGGGGAAGGGATTGGGAAGAAAAAGCTGCCATCTGCTGCGCAGGAGAAGAAGAAAGAGAAAGCAGCACAAGAGAAACAGAAGAGCTTGTCTGGATCTGGTGCATCAACTGCAAAGAAACCAGCTATCATACCATATCGACCTAGTCCAGCCAGCTCTCCTTCATTCCAAGCACAGAAGACATTTACTCCAAGCAGATCATCCCATCCACCCAAGAAAAAGAAAAGAGCAGGATCCAGCTGGTTCTCTTCTGCTCCTATCCGAAGGTCACTGACCAAACAGGGAGAGACCAACTGGGTCCCAGATCATTTGAAGGAAGGTCTTGAAGGTCTGAAATACGGGTTCATTATGTGTCGCTATTTCCTCAAGGAACCACTCTACTGTGAGGGGACACCTAATGAAGCCTTCGACCTGTATATGGATCGAAATGATGCAAGGGATCTGGTAGAGGAGATCAGAGCAGCAGCTGCCAAAGCCCAGATCACTATAACTGCTCTTGAGAAGGAATTCAGAACCTGTCCTACCATCCCTGGGACAGACCTTCCGGACAAGACTTTTCTGCTAAACTTCATAAATCAGCTGGCAGAAAACAGAGGGTATAAGGTGGATGCTGAAGACCCTGACTACATAAGGGTAAGAGAAGGGGTGTACGAAAGCGTGCAGCTTATCTCTGATGAGACCAGAGCAAAGATGAAGAAGCAACAAGAGGAGAGAAGAAAAAGCAGATAGTAGTCTTACTTCTTATATCTTTATGATCTGCCTTTTCTTATGTTCTGTTCTGTCTTTCTACAACCTCACTTGTCTTCTTATCACTATATGAAATCCATTTTGAGTTTCTGATGACAACAATTTATTGTCCAGAACACATATAAATTATCCTAAAACGTTATAAACTTAATAACGTACTCACAACAATCTGGATACCAGACTAGATCGTTCTTTATGCGCTGATAGGATCTTGTTGTAAAGTGTGGTTTCGACATCATCAACAAGGGGGAAATTGTTGGGAACCCTAAGATTAGTGTTGATGATGGTCTCTCGAAACACA
>JAPKLX010002510.1:0-12902 GCA_026898415.1 Leonotis leonurus | reverse complement strand
GTTAATAAATATGATTTTTGGTTTACTAAGTTAAGGTTTAATACCTTATGTTCGCATATGAATAAAATTTAATAATTACTTTAATGATATGTTCTACTAAATTATATATCATGTGACGAATAGGTGCGGCGCGACTAAGACTTTAATTACTTGATTTTCAGTTCAAGGTTAAGGTGTGGTGATCTAATTCAGTTATGCAGTTGATTATTATTGTCCATTTTAATATTATGTGTTTAGCTGTATGTGTGATTATGAAATCAGTTGGTGATGAGTAAGAGCTGTTTTAAAACTGTCTCATTTTGCTCTCACTTCAGTTATTGCGCAATATTTATGTTATGTCGCCAGGAACCCGTAAATAGGGTTCAGGACGTCACAGTCCTTGATTATACACAGTGCGAATCAGTTATGTTATGTCATGGTACCGTATGTGCTTACCGTTTTATTAACTTGGACAATGTTAGCATAAAATCCCACACTGAGTATACTTTTATGTATGCTCATGCCCCACTTTAAACATTTTCAGGTACTTGAGTTCGGAGATGCGTGGCGGGTTGAATGACGTACCCAGTTATTGTACATTATGTTTCCGCATGCATACTAAGTACTTCTTATTTTGGAAATGTTTGAAAATGTTGACTCATAGTTTTTGGTCGGATTATATATTACGACATCTAGATCATGAAATGTTATCATGATATGTGTATAATGAAAGGTTTGCTATGTTGGCTTAGTTTCAAATGTGTTATGTTTTTAGGTTGTTCATATTATATAAGAATATATATATATAAATATAGTATAAAGAGTTTTCCGCATTTAACAAGGTTTTGACAAAAGATCTAGTTTTATTAATTTATTTAATTATTATTAGAGTTTGGGTGTCACATAAGTTCTTTAGAATCAAGCATATCTGAAATTTCTGTGTGCCGGGAAGGTGGCCACCTTCCACGGTCACCCTGACCGGCCAACCCGCTAAGATGACTCACGATCCTTGTGTACACTAGTTCAAGTGGGGATGCTTACCCATTGGAACCCAAATTCGATTTCATAATCATAGTAGATATGTATCATACAAAACATAAAACATTTATGGTAAGACAATACTTGAAATATCAATTTCAATTCAAAAGCTATTTGAACAGAAATAACATAAATGCGGATAAACACGCATATTTTCTTTTAGTATAAGAAAGCCTACTTGGATCGTCTTGACTGACGACTACTTCTTTCTCGAACTGCGGTCCTGACCTTTCGCTTGACCTTCATGTAACAAGCTAACTTATAAAAAGATTCGAGTCTTAAAGGAAATAACTTCTATTCTATTCCTAGCTCGAATTCATTAACTTTTCAACTCTTAGGCTTTTAGGGTTTTCAACACTGTTCCTCGACTCTTTAAGTCTCGGCTTAAATGATTTTGGAAAAACCCTAATTCATTTAGTTATAACGTACGTATTATAAAAAGTACTAACAAGGAGGGAATTATGAGGTTTGAAACATAATGCGGTCGAAAAAAAATTGACATGACCTCTACGTTCATTCAACTTATCCCTCGTTTAATCAAAACGAGTAAACCAACTAACACACATCAACCTTGCCCCATTCAACTCTCTCTCGAGTGAGGACTCCGTTCCTCCACTCGAACTTATCCCAACTCAATCTCAAATCGTAACAACAACAACAAATCAACATTTCAACATTTCAAACATTTCCACTTTTCAAACATTTCCACCTGCGCAGTCCGAGTTAAACTCGATTTTGAACGTTCAAAAGTACTTCAAAAATTCTAAATTTCGAGATATAAGTTCAAGACATTTAAAGGAACAACTTTTATTCAGGAAATACTTTCAAAATCATTGCAGAAAAATTCAAAAAATTCGGGAATCAATCCTCTGTTTCACGTTTGAAATACAACGTTGAAAACTGCGCAGTCTAGGTTCGTGTTGCTTTTGGGCAGTCAAACGTACTCCAAAAAATCTGAAATTTTACAGGAACATTATAAACACGTAAATGAACAACTTTCATGAAGAAACCATCTTCAAACTCACAACCGAAAAATACGAAATAATTCGAGCAAAACAGTCACGTTTTTGCCTAATTTTCCTCAATTCTTGAATTTTCTTTCGTTTCTATGTTCTCTAACGTCATACGAACCATAATAATGCTACACAACATAAAATCGAGCCTTCCTACCCTTCCAACTAGACAATAATCTCGAAAATTTTCTAGGGAAAAAGAATAAGAAATTCTAAATTTTAAACCGTAGAATTGAAGCTTAAGGTGTTACCTATCCGTATCCGAAGTCGGTTCGTGAATTGGAGCTCGTTTGCACCTTGAATCGACAAGCTCTTGCTCTCCAAAAATGGGGACTTCTCTCACCCTCTCTCTCTCAATCTCACGTGAAAGACACAAAGAAGGAGAAGAAGAAGAAAGAAAGAAGAAAGAAGGAAGAAGGTGATGTGGTGAATTGTGGACCATGGAAATAATAGGTTAAGATTAAGAGTTGGTTAAACCCGATATAATAACGTACTAATAGTCCGGGTTCTCGACTTCTCGATAAAATAATGTTCTCGGAAACATTCCGGAAAATCACGGCTCTCTTAGAAAAATATTCCGGACTTAACTTTAAAAGATAATAAAATTATCTCGTCTCGTTCAAAATGATGAACTGTGATTTCTCGATAAATACATCATTCTTCCGAAAGTCAGAATTATTAACTTTTCACCTTATCTCCATATCGTAAAATAAGTGAATGGAAAAACAGACGTTGCTTCGATACGAGTTCTCGAACTTAAATTATGACGATAAACGTCAAACCGAATTTTTTCGGTTTCTTTCTCGATTTCAGAAATTTCTGAAATGACTTTTAACTCACATTAGGAGTTCTATTCTTTAATACGAGTCTTTAAACTTTCAACGGATCTTGAATCCCTCGTTTATTCATTATCGGGGTATTACACTTTTATTCGGGTTTTTAATTATCGGGGTATTACACTAAGTTATGTGAAGGTTGTTCAATTCATCTTAATTCTCTTCCCTCATTCTATTCTCGTTTCTTCAATCCCTCCTTTAGTCATGGTTTCCCGGGTTCTACTATCCTTAGTAGAATGCGGTCGTGACAAGAATAATACAAAATATAATAAAAAAAAAAGAACTACTTAAAAATTGAATAGATCATGGTTGAACATTTGATATCTATAATATAATACAAGTTCGGTTCAAGCTGTCCACCTCAGCCCTTGAAACCCTCTCAGTCTCTCATTTAATTTTTCCTATTTTCTAGATTTTTGGAATTTTATTTATATATTAATCATATATAATATTATAAATTCTTATTTCCATATAAGCATATGATATTTATGTTATGTTTTTATTTCTATGTATATCATAGATCATATTATATACTATTCCATATTTAAGTATTATTTTAATAAATATAATATATATAGTGATATATTAATTTGATATTTATATTTTGATAACTAATTTAATAATAATTTATATAGATTATGTACACTCTTTTAAAATATAATGAAAATTAATAAATAATATAAAAATGTCTAGATTTCTATATTAGATTATATGTTTTTTAAATATAATAAAAATAAATTATATAAAAAATTTTAAACTTCACATTATTTGAAAATATTTTTTTAATATATATAATTTATTATATATGATTATTATAACATACTTTTAATTATATTATTATTAAAAAAATCCACATATATTTTTGAATATAGATAATAAAAATTAAATGAATCGTATTTTTTATTAAAATAATAATATATAAAAATAAAATAGTGTATAATTTTCTTATTTATTTATATATTCTATATTAATTGTATATTTTTTGAGTCTAATAAAAATAAATTATATAAAAATTTCTAAAGCTCACATTATTTGAAAATATTTTTTTTAACTATATTATTATTCAAACAATCCATATATATTTTTGAATATAAATAATAAAAATTTAATGAATCGTATTTTTTATTAAAATAATAATATATAAAAATAAAATAGTGTATAATTTTCTTATTTCTTTATATATTATATATTAATTTTATATTATTTCATATCTAAGTATTATTTTCATTAATATAAAAAAATAGTCAATGGATATATTTTGATACATATTTGATAATTCAATCAAACTGATATTTTTCGGCCGTATATCATTATCATATAATGAAATTGAGCTTCATTATTAACCGCATATTAAGTTATCTATTAGTAGATAGATAGTTTTTGTTCGAGCAAGTATTAACTTATTATTCAAACAATCCACATATATTTTTCAATGTGGATAATAAAAATTTAAGAATCGTATTTTTTATTAAAACAATATATATAAATAAATAATAATATTATATACTTCTTTATATCATATTGGAGTATATTCTTATTTTTCATGTAGGCATGTAGAGGTGTTCAAAGGAACCGGAATCGAACCGTAACCGGTGGTTTCGAGAACCGTAATCGGAATCGTATTTGTGTTCATTTTATATTGTTATAATTATATAGATTAATTATTTTATTTTATTTCATCAATGTATTTGTGTTTAACGTGTTATTCAATTAACGTATTCATGAGATAATAACACATAAAAACCTTTTTTTAATTTTTTATTATTACATTTTTATTAATATATCATTATATGTGTATTATATATAATTAATATTAAATTAAAATAAATTTTTACGTAGTTATTCTACTATTACATTACAAAGTTAATTATGTGATATGAAATTAAATGATGATAAGCATAAGTATGTAATTAAAATAAATAAAATATTCAAAATTTTTAAATATATTAGTATTAATTTTTTGGACGGTTCCAAACCGTAACCGATGGTTTAGAACCGTAACCGAAACCACCCTACACTCATTGACGTAAATGTATGCATTGTAGTTACAAATAAATAATTTAAATACATTTTCCACTCTCAATAAAATTCATATATATATGTAATTTTTGAAGCAAGCACGAACATATATATTTAGCTTTTAATCAAATTATGAATATATATATATATATGCATATAAATAAATGAGTTTATTTGAGTATATTTTTATACGGGCATGACATGATTATGAATGATTAATTGAGATATAAGGACGAGCAATAAGACATTACAAATTTCGATTCTAAATCGTTGGTTCTTTTAAACTCGTCTTACAAAAAGTATATTTTTATAATAATTTACAAATTATAACGTAAATTTTTGAATAATAATTAATAAAAATAGTGATAGAAAAAAATTTATTAATGAAAAATTGGCTCATGATTCTGAATATTTGAAACCGAAACTTAAAGCAAACTGTTTCTTATACAGTTGCGATTCAGAATTTTAATAATCTTTCACGTTTCGGTTCTCAAAACCGCCAATTAGGATTCTTTTAAACACCTATAATATTAATGAGTATTAGAATCATTTTTTATTTTACTTTATAATGAATATGAGTATATAAATTAAATTCAAATATATTAAAAATAAAATATTAAGTTGTTAGTACGAGTTTATTAATAGACAAGTTTACGAGAATTTAATATTTATGATATATATATATATATATATATATCTATCAAGTTGTAAATTTATTTTTCATTAGTTTTGGAATGATTTGCAAGTTTATGATAAGGAAATTTACATAATTAACGACTTTTACTGTAATACCCCGTCTTTTTAAGTTTCGAAATATAACTATATTCGAACTCGATTATTATATATATATTGAACATTTTAGTTAATTAATGAAAGTTCAATCTAGTTGAAGAGGAGTTGGTTTAAAATAAATAAGTAATCATAGATTTATTGATTATATTATTAAGAAGGGTTAATATTAAGGAGATGTGTTACACTTTTGATTAATTATATAAGTGCAAGTATAGGTATATGTTACACAATTAGAGAACTATATTAATAAGATGTATAGGGTACATACAAATTAAATGGTGTAGTTAAAATTCTATCTACATGCATTCAAATTACACGTATGTATATATATATATACACATAGGTGGTTGAACCTTTTTCATGTGCAAGATAAATGGACCACACACATAAGACTTAATACATGCTATTAACCTGTAAAAGAATTATCTTATGGAAGAAAAGAAGATAACACTCAAGTATAGACATAAGTTCATGCATGCATCTATTTAGTAAGTAAGGTAAGCTAAGAAAGTGAAACACTTGAGTGCACATCATCTATTATGGATATATATGTACAGGGGAGTCAATACATACATTGTATAAAGCAAAATAAAAATCTAAAGTTACAATAGAAAGCAATTTACAGTGTCTCTAAAAACATAAGGAAAGAAGAAAACATTTCTATAAGTGTAAGTGATGATTAAAATAAGCACATGGAAGGAACAAAGCAGCACAACTGCTTCAGTAGAAACTAAGCAGCCATGCTGCTGCAAGTAGAAACAGAACAGAGGCTGCATTCTTCGGTGGAGTGTAGGAGAGAATTCCTCCATCCATGCTTTCCTCCCATACCCTACAAAACAATAGCATTAAAGCTATTAATATAGCTAACTAAGCCTTAAGCATTAAGCTAACTATACACACTGCATCCAACTATAAAAAGGGGTAAGGGCTGCTCTTTGAAACGTTTCATCACCCCAAACACACACCTAAACACTAAAACAGTGCAGCAGTCTTAATTTCACACAAGAAGAAGAAGTAGTTAAAGTTGAGGTAATGAAACTAAGCTCTAGCTCTACTTTCCATTTATACCTCTTATAGTTCAACTTACAATCATATATCTGAACTATATTCTGCCCTCCAATATAATACATGAAAACAGAAAACATATAATGGTAAATTGTTCAGATTTCATTCAGGAGTTGAAATGATTCCAAGTCCAAATTTTAAAAACAAAACTGAAGCTTGATACATGTAGAACCAAAACAGAGTACCAACCATGCAGTCCAGTACTTCAAAATGTTCAAAAACATACATATCCCCAGAATAAATTATTTCAGAACAAGCATGAATTTATTAAGTCATAGAAAATAGAGCACAAATTCAGAACAATGAGGTCAGAACCTTAAAAATTGACTTAAATGTTACAGCAAGTAACATCATCAACTAAAAATAAGAAAAGGAACACTTAGCATGCTTATAAATTCATTGCTTGAACTTAAAACTAAAAACATACATGTCCAGAACAGAAACTAAATAAGTAAAATGAGGAAGAAATAAAGCTTAGCTTATGCAAGCTCTTCCATTCGGTGGTCTTGAGGAAAATCACCTCCATCCAAACTGACCCATGTAAAATTCAATTAGGAAGTCAAAACATTTAACAAGAAAATAAAGGAAAGAGCATACTATATTTGGAATTCACCAAGAAGAGATTAAATTAAACCTTATCAACCACCAAACAGACACTCTACCACGAATTATCTCAAACCCTAATCAATCTAAATCGGGAGCAGAAAAGAAATTGAAAGCATGCATAGAATTTCACTAAAAAAATATTAAGAGATTCACAGAATGATAATCTAAGCAAAATTTAAAGCAGAATCGAAAACTAAGTAAGAGCAGAAATAAAGAAAGCTAGGTTTTTACCTTAGGATCCCATTTAGCTTCCATAAGAGAAACTGGAGCTAGGAAGAGCTCTACCTTCCTGCAGAAAACAGTAAACCGAGAGAGTGAGAAAGGAGAGGGAAGAAACAGAAAATTTGGAGCTGAAGGCGGTAGAAACAGAATCAGAGAGAGAAGGAAAAGATTATACCTGGGATGGAGAGGAGTCAGTCGACAGCAACACCATGTCGAGCTCTTCGCCGTTTTGAGACACAGAGAGGGAGTAGAGTAGAGGCAGAAAGTAAGAAAGGGGGAAACAGAGATAGAGAACAGAAAGAGAAATAGATGGAAAGGGAAAGAAGAGGTAGAGGGCGAAGAGATTGAGAGAGAGAACTCCTGGAAAGAGGGAAACAGAGAGGAATCGCATGAGAGAGAAGAGAAGGAAGAGAGGCGCATGTATGGTGTCTGGGGAAGAAAGAACGAAGTGAGAGAGTGAAGAGTTAGGGTAAAAATTAGGGTTAGGAAGTGTAGAGCCTTCTAGAACACGGGCTGGGTTATTGGGCCGGGTTACGGGCTGGATTCTTGAATAAACGGGCCAATTAATAATAAATTATTGAACTTAAGTAAATTAAATTGAATGGGCCAAGCCCAGTAGAATAAGCCCAAAATTATTTCACTAAAGGGTGGCAATTAATTCAGTTGGGCCGAAAATATAGGATAAATATTGGGCCGGGTTATACCAAAGACTGAGCTGGGAATTATTTTGTGTCTGGGCCTAAGTGAAGGGAATGAAGTGGGCCGAAAGTTATTAATTGATTGGGCCGAAATTAATTAATCTAATGGGCCCAGTTATTAATCTTAAAATAATTAATACTTAACTAATTAAATTAATTAATAAAGCTCACTTAATTAATTTTAATGGACTAGTTTAATATTGAGCTACATCAATTGGTAATATTAATCATGGAAGAAGGGATAGTGATATATATGTATTAAGTATTAATATTTAGAGCTATTAATTTAGATAATTAAAGCCTAAGTATTAAATCAAGGAAATTCAATTTATTTAGTAATTGGGTTATAAATTAAGAGAATTTATATCTCTAATTATATTAAGGATTTATTTAAGAGATTAATATTTTAAGGTTATTTAAAGAGTTAAATAACTATAAATTTACAATATTACTTGAATAATTAATTATCGAGAATTAATTATTTCATTAAGTGTTAATACACTTATTGCACTTAAAGGCAATTACCGGAATAATTGAATCGAGGATTCAACACCTTAGAGAAAATATTGATCCGAGGTATCAATATCTAAATTAACGGATCGAAACGAGAACCGAGAATAATATATCTTACGATTAAATGTTCAAATGCACTAAGGGCATTTTAACTTATACGAGATTTTCCCAAGGTTCTTACGAGAGATCTACCTCGCGTTTCGAGACCGAAGCAAGTGCAATCCAAAGTTATCCAAGTAGGCTTTTCTATCCTATGCATATAGTGTAGGCTTTCTATTACAAAGAAAATTATGTGTGTCGTATGCTATTTATGTTGTTTTCAAAAGGATCTCAAATGAAAGAAATATGTTTCAAAGTATTGTCTTGCCGAAATGATTTATGTTTTGTATGAAGCCTATCTGGTTCTAGTTTGGATTCCTGGTTTAAGGATCCAAGATTCTTGGTTTAAGGATCTAAATATGATATCGAATTCGGGTTCCAGTGGACAGGCAACCCCACTCGAACTAGTGTACACAAGTAATTAACCGTGAGTCATTTTAGCAGGTTGGCCGGTTAAAGGACCGTGAGTCATCTTAGCGGGTTGGCCGGTCCGGTGTCCGTAGAAGGTGGCCACCTTCTCGGTACCATTAAAGAACAGATATTGTGGTATACTAAAGACCTTAGACTGCAGTCAAATATCAGGTTTCACAAAAAAGATTTAGTGAACGTAGGTGCTTTTAAAGAAAAAATCCCTACGTGTCACTCTTACGGCATTGACAATTATATATATGTATGAACGTGATTTCGGGCAATGTGCCTACTGAGTACTTTAGTACTCAGCCCTGCATGTATTTATAAATGTGCAGGTTGAGACATGATGATGGGAGATGCTACGACGGCTTGTCGGTCTTAAATTAAATCTTGGGTGTCTACATGTCTTCATACACGTAGACTGTAGTCGATCCTTATTCCGCTGCGAGAAGTTTCATTTGTATGTTCTGGCGTAGGTGCCGATTATGTAAATTAAATCTTCGGTTGAACTGAACTCAGTTATCGAATGATCTTTCATTTCAGTTAAAGCTCTTAGTGTTCTATCAGTCAAAGTTCTCAGAGTTTCTATCAGTCAAAGCTTTCAGTATATTCAGTGTTCCACTTTACCCTTCATTTATTTCATCCATTGGTTGTTGTTCGACCTAAAATGTGTGCTAAACTGAAATACGTGGCGTTGTTAAGTCCAGACCCACTGTCCTACAAGAGAAACAGTATCGGGCACGAGGAATGTTTCCAGCCGATATACTTTCAGTTACTATATTTAAGTCGACCCGAATGTCGTATCTCAACGGAAGGCTATGCAGGGCTATCAATTATTAGTACTAACATGCATATAATGAAATCATAAACACTCTAATCAAAAGAAGATAGAATAATTCTAAACTAAGACTAGAAAGCAATAAACAAGGGATCACAAGGATCGAAGTCTAGGGTAAAGATTGTTTCTAATCTAGGTTAATGCTTATCCGATCAAACCACACCTTTAATAGATTTTCCCTAAGTTGATTAGTCAATAGCTTCAGTATTCCTAAACTATCTGTGTCTAGCACTTTCGTGTTTAGATCACACTCGAATACTTCCGATCTTAAACCAATCCGTGTCTAGCACTTTCGTATATAGAACACACTTAGAGTAACTCTAATCAAGAAGTGATTTCCTATTTACGTTTCCGATTCATAGGATAGGCTGTTTGATTATAAATGATGACATAGAATAATTCATATCAATCCATTCTACATCATAGGGATACACATGGTGATCAAGCATGCAAACCCTTAAGCACGGATCAAACAACCATAAATGTAAGCATCAAACCATAGAATAGACACAATTACACCATAGATAAGAATTTAACCAACCAAATTGAAAAGCAAATCCATAGAAAGAGTTATCTTCATAAACTTACTAAGAATTCACAATTCGGTGGATAAACTCCTTCAATCCTTGGATACCCCAAGGATCTAAACTAAGAAAAACAGTAAACAAGTGTTTTGGGAATGTTTCTTTCGAGTTACAAAGTTAGGGAATGATTGTATGCCTGAAAACTACGCCCAAGAACACTTAAAACGCACGCACAACTGCTAGCCAGCGGCCGCTGGGAAGCCAGCGGTCGCTGGCCCATGCCTTCTGTACTCAGCGAGTGATCTTCCCAGCGATCGCTGGGTGTGTGGTTCTGCCTTCGTCCAGTTCTGCAGCCCAGCGATCGCTGGGTATCCGAGGGACTCTCGTAAAAGAATTGGTTGAAAATTCTGCCAGCCTCTTTATGCTTTTCTACTTCCCGTTTCATGCTCGTACGCCTCTTCTTCGCTCGGCTTTGCCCCAACGCTTTTCCAGTACTTCCAACTCAAATTCATCCTCTTCCATACCTTCCTGCATAAAACACAACGAAACAAGAAACAACATAAAAACGAACTAAAACAATACAAAACAAAAGATAAACAAATAAAACACGATCACACGACACATAAAAACGTAACTAAAAACCTACTAAACAACTCCCCCACACTTAATCATTTGCTTGTCCTCAAGCAAAATCCAATCACAACTTGTCAAATCATATCAATAATTAACATGTAAGCCAAACCACCAATCATACCTTCATTTCCAAACTTAGCCTAGACTCAACACTCAATCGTATTCAGTCACTCAATTAAGATGTAATGTTGCCCGTTACTAAGTTCATCAATATACACATGGTCACGATGTACACTCATCTCACATCTCCCTATCGTCACATGATCGATTTCCCTTTTTATTGAAGCCATTCGAGCTTTTTATTCTCTTTTTTTTTATAAACGCCCTTCTAGCGTTTTTATTCTCTTTTTTTTTTTTTTTGAAGAGTTGATACTCTTGTTTTTTTTTTTTTTTTTTTTTATCCAAGGGAAATCGAACCTATAACGACAAGGAGTAGCCACTCATAATCCGAATCATGACCACTATGTATACGATTAATAAAAGCAACGTGCCCCACATGTCATCTTAACCACACAACCTAGCCCGATCAAGCATCAAATCTAAGCTAAGTTACCACTATACGTACTACATACAAGGCTCACATATCAATCATCAACATTTATCAACAAGAAATGATCAAATACGCAAAAGAACGCGCAAATCATCAAGTAGGGGAAGAACAAAAAGACAACACAAACAAATAACAAAAAGAAATAAAAATAAATGCAAACACATATCAAAGGAATTCCCCCCCCCCCCCCCCACACACTTAGATTCTACTACGTCCTCGGAGTAGAAAATAAAAGAGAAAGGAATTGGAACTTCCCTGATAAGACTAAGGCAGGCAAAAAGCTCAAGAATGTGAAGATCTTTAAGATAATTACCTGCAACAAAAACAAAAACAAAAACAACCAAGCATAAAATAGAAAACTAAAAAGAAATAAAAACAAAACCAAAAAGACAAAGAAACATGAAAAGAAACTAATACGCAGGAGGATCCGGATGATCCTGATAATCTGATGGAGGTGGAGGATGAAGTCCTGTCCATCGAGCCTATTGTTCCTCAAGAGAGGTAACACAGGTATCAACAGACTGGAGTCTGGTATCCATAGAGTGGAGTCGGCTATCCATAGAGTGAAGGACTTGGTTCTGCGAATCCAATCTCGAAAAGAGATCAGATTGGAACCGTAGAAAGTCATCACGCATGAAATAGCCGGACCCACTACTGGATCCAGTAGCAAATCCGTGCTGCTGAAAACCGCCTGGGTACCCTCCGGGCTGCCCTCCCTCATAGAGACGCTCCTCCATCTCGGTATCCACACCGAGTGGGTTCTCCACTGTCCTCTGGGCCGCCTCAGATGAAGTGCCAGCACCTCCCTGTCTCTCTAGTGCAGCCTCACGTTCTCTGAAGCGTCGAACACACTCCCTTTGTTCATATGGAACAAAGGAAGTCTCTGAAGCAGCAACTAGTCCAACATTCTTCAAGAATGTTGCAGTGAGGCAGACACCTTCCACTTCCTCGTAGGAATCAGGAGCCTGCAAACCATAATGCGAAGCCAGACGATACGGAATATATGCAAATGCATGGTCAGCTTTCTTCCTAGTCCTAATACCATCAATTTGGGACAAAATGAAGG
>JAPKLX010003569.1:0-10944 GCA_026898415.1 Leonotis leonurus | reverse complement strand
CCTGCATTCTTTATTTTTCAGTTGTTTATTATTCTAACCTCTGCACTATCATCCATCTGCATCTCAATCAATCTCCTAATCAATCTGATTAATACTTAAAGGTTTTCTAAAAACAAGAGCAATCACTAATCCACCATTATTCCGCACTCACTCTACACTCAGAAAGTAATAAGATCACTCTTATGATCTGCTAAGTGTCTACACTAAGAGGGTAATCTGTTTGGACTAAATCAGCTACTGATCTGTATATCGATCTGTTTAGTCACTGCCGAGCAATTTCTTGTATAGAATAGCTTGAGCTCTCTTATAAACTGTCAAGTAAAACTGAAAAGGTAGTATTTGGTGTATTCCCCCCCCCCATACACCAAACCTTGCTCTTTCGGGACCAACAAGTGGTATCAGAGCAGTGGTTCAAACTGACCATTGTTTTGTTTCACAAGGTTAAAACCTGCGTGGTCTACTTGAATAGATCTAGAAAAACCTTTTTCATTCACTAGCATACTATCTGTTATGGAGTCATCTGTTATCAGGGCTTGCGAAGAATTCTCTATTCAAGGATATAGAGAATGGAGCTTGAGGATCAAAATATGCCTTAAAGCCCATCATTGCTTAATGTGGAAAGTAATTGAGGAAGGGCCATTGGCGATTACAGAAGAAACTACTCGTATCACTGAGACAGGAGCGGTTAAAGAAACCGTACTAAAGGATCCCAGAAAATATACCTCTGAAGAAAGGAGAGAAGCAAATCTTGATGATTTCGCCAAAGGAATCATCTCCAGCACGGTCAAAGGCATACATATGGCCAAAATCCAAGATTTGGATACTGCCAAAGAGATGTGGGAAGCCTTAAGAGACCTAGCTTTGGGATCTGAAGTAATGATCGAGAATAAGCTGTCTCTAGCCTGCAACAAATATGACGAATTCAAAATGAAACCTGGCGAGACAATAGAACAGATGAAGATGAGATTCACTGGAATTTTCCTTGAGATATCTGCGTTCAAAAAGAACAAACATACTCAAAGGGAGAAGAACATGAAAGTTCTTAGAGCTCTTCCACCAAGCTGGGAGATCTATGCAACAATGCAACCTCTAAGAGCAGACTTCAATGATCTGTCCACTGAAGCCTTATTTGATCATCTCGAAGGTCATGAGTGTGACATTCAAAGAATTCGAGGACCAGATCATCTGTCCAAAAAGGCAGAAAATAGCTCAAAGGAGGACAAAGAGGTAGCCTTCAAAGCGAAGAGCAAACCAGATGATCCTTCTGAGTCTGCTACTCCAGATGAAGAGAAAGGCTATGACAAACTCTTAAAAGAGTTTGCGATGATTGCCAAACGAATGGACAAGATGGAGACCAGATCAAAGAAATACAGACGTTTCTACAAAGATAACAAGAGAAACTTCAACAAGAAGTATGACGATAATCGATCTGATAACAAGAATGAGTCTAAGAAGCAAACTGCTAAAACAACAAAGACTTCTAGCTCTACAGACTACACCTGTTTTGAATGTGGCAGAACAGGTCACTTCAAAACAGATTGTCCTGATCTGTCCAGAAGTCAAAGAGATGAGCTAAGAGCCAAAAGAGATCGAAAGCTTAAATATGAACGCAAAGCCATGATAGCTGAACAGAACTCAAGCAGCTCGAGTCATTTCTCAGACAGCTCATCAGAAAATGATGGGGCCTTCATTGCTGACGATGAAGAAAGCTGGAATGAATGCTATGTAGGATTGGACAACGGGCTAGATGAAGTTGAGGTAAATTCTTGTTACTCAAATTCCTCAGACAATGATAATGATCTTGAACAGGAAAGTGAAGATCAAGCAGAATACTCATGGAATGAAATAGATGAGATGTTCAAAAGCTACTCAAGTATCAAGAGGCTGTTTAAAGAAGTTGTTGAAGAAAATGACAGATTGAAGAAAGTTGAGCAAATTTTAAGCACAGCAAATACACAATTTGTTACTAAAATAAACGATCTGGAAGAACAGATCAAGAGTAAAGACAGTGAGATCCACACACTTAACTCAAAAGTTAAGGATCTGGTTACAAGAAACAATGTTGCTGAAGAAAAGATCAAGAAAGGAAGAGAAATGATTTACAAGAGCGATGAGCGTGCCAAATTACTAATCAATCTGCAACAAAAGGGCACATCTGGATTAGGGTATCCAGGTCACTCTGAAAAGTCCTCTGGAACTGTAAACTTCGTACCAGAATGGAAGCAAATACCAGATCAAGTGAAAGACTTGAAAAACCAGAAAGGTTATCCTCAAAAGATGATAATAAAAGATGCAAAGAACAGGCAGTATCATCAAACCAGGGGACAACCAGCTCACTACACAGAAACAGAACACCTTCAAAGAGCAAATGTCAACAGGACAAAAATTGTTAACAGAACGGTACATACTAAGAAAGGATTAAAGAAGGATGAAATAGAGAGATATCATCCATCTGAAATTCACTCTGTATCTAAAGTAGATAATGAGGGAAACTGCATTACCTGCTATATTACTGTTCCTAACCCTAGAATGTTCTGGATTCGAAAAGGATTGTTTGCTAATAATCAAGCACCCATACGTTAAAAGGGTAGCTAAGTGTGATTAATTGCAGGACCAAAGAAGTGCAAGAAGGAGTAAGATAGCAAGAGGAACTATCTGGATTATAGATAGCGGTTGTTCAAAACACATGACGTGTGATAAGAATCTGCTATCAGATTACATAGAGAAACCAGGCCCACAGGTCACTTTTGGATGCAATTCAAAAGGATATACCAGAGGGTATGGAAACATCAGAGTTGGCAAGACCACTATCACAAATGTGTCATATGTGGAGGGTCTTAGTCACAATCTGTTCTCTGTAAGTCAGTTTTGTGCTAATGGTAATCAGATTGTTTTTGACACTAACAACTGTCTGGTGAAGAACAAGGAAGGAGATGAAATACTTCTTACCGGTAGATTGCAGGATAGATTATATATTGTCCAGTGGACAAATCAGATCGAGACCTGCTTAGTCACTAAGACTGTATCAGAAACAAGCTGGTTATGGCATAAGAGATTAAGTCATCTTAATTTCAAATCAATCAATAGGATTGCCAAGGAAAGATTAGTAGAAGAACTACCAGATCAAGTGTATGATAAAGATCACATATGTGATGCTTGTCAAGCTGGAAAGCAAACCAGATCATCCTTTACAAGCAAAACAGCTCACTCAACAACAAGGATACTAGAACTGTTACACCTTGATCTGTTTGGACCAGTGTTGGGAACCCTAAAGGGTTAGTGTTGATGATGGCTTCTCGAAACACACTTAGCTAGTTTAGAACATAATCTGTTCTTCATGTAAAACCAGATCGCTATAGATAGACAGATCTGTGTTATGTATCTGATTAGGAGATGACTTGAAATGTAAAGGATATGTCCCTATCACTACTAGAAATTTAAGCATACATGACACAGCATAGATGACATTTTTTTCACAAAATGTCATGTATGAGCGTATTTTTTTGCATAGATGACATTGTGAAAAAATAATGTGATCTATGAAGTGTGATTAAAAATATACATGACATTTTTTAAAATAATGTCATGCTATAATGTCATGTATCTATTACTTAGATGACAATATCATCAAAATGTGATCTATGGGTGTGTTTATAATGAATATACATGACACATTAATAAAAAAATGTCATCTATAATAGTGTTTATTTTCAAAAACCCTTATTTTCACACTTGAATTTCCCTCCAACCTCTTTTCTTCAATTTACCTTCTCCCTCCACCAACCCTGCGCCACCGTCGCCCGAATTTCTTCAATATGATTAGGCGCAAGAGAAGTGCAAAATAGATCGTCGATTGGTACACTTCTCTTGCGCCTAATCCTCTGTAAATCATATTATTTGCTGAAAATCATCACATATTCATCTTCTACAGGCTTCTGCGATCACATTAACACCTGAAATCGACGATCTAATCTTGGTTTGGGAAACCCTAAAACTCGCCGCCACCCACTGGGTGCGCTGCCGGCGGTCTCGGAGGCGGAGCTCGCCTGAACAGTAACCCTAAACTCCCAATCGAGCTCTCCTCTATCAATATCCGACGCTATTTGGATCTGTGGGAGGCAATCCAAATACCTCTCGGCTGCGCCTCTCAAATCCATTTCGACGGGTTTCTGTGCTGAACGCGACGCCTAAATAAATCGAATGCCGTCTGTTCACTCACCCCTTCAAGAACGAGTTCTACCAAGGGAGCTGGTTGAGTTTTTCGGCTACGCCTCTCAAATCCATTTCGACGAGTTCTACCAAGCACCTCAAGGGAGTTTTATATCACTGGATTCATCCGTCTATCTACCCTGCTTGCTGATTGCTTATGTGATTCGATTACTTAATCTCTGATTTCTCTGTCTTAAGCTTTTTCTGGTTGCAATCTGATAACTCCTGTCTTTGAGCTCTGTTCTTACTGAATTTTCTTGAAAAATCTAATCTTTGAAACACTGTGCTGACTGATTATCTGTGTTGACGACTGTATCATTTTCCTGATCAATCGCACAAATACTATTTGAAAAAGATGTCGTCTTTGATTCGGAAAAGATTATGCAGCAAAAGCTCACTTCACAGTTCAATCACCAGAATGCGTTTACTGAATTATCTGTTTTCTTCTTCCTACGAACACCGATTTTACCATTATTCTACTGCTGCTCACTGCGGATTTTTAGCCCTCAAAAATAGCGGATTCATCTCATCATCTGATACAAAATGTAGGGTCCCATTTGGATCAAATCTTATGCGATTTTTGAGCTCCCAGGCTGCTACTGATGCTTCCACTGCTAATGGGCTCACAGTGGAAGGAATCATTGCAAACAATTGGGTGATTTATGATGAAAGCGAGAGTGATTGGAAGAGTCACGCCGCTTCCATTGCTCAGTCCATTCACCTCATCAAGAAACGCCTAAGAGTATGTCTGGATAACAGTAGTTGATACTTTGTGAATTTGGTTCTGCTTCTCTTTGATTAAGTACAAGTTTTATTTTGTTTATTGTTCTGGAAAGGGGCAAGATGTGGCATTGCCTTCGTGGTACAATTGAGTTCTAAGGTTTGACTAAGTCGAGGTCTTGTTTATTTGCATTTTACATTAGATAACGATTTGTAACATTCCAAATAACTTAGGAATAATAGCTTTGCTTGTTTAGGTTGGCGCAAAAAGAATTTTGCAAGTTTTCAAAGTATTTTGTGAGATTTTGGTCTGTCTCTGCAATGGGTGTCTTCTGATTCTGGAAAGATGACATTTTGCTTTGTTTTTTGACAGTGGAAAAAGTTAATAGATAAATGAGACATGCTGAATAGGAATTCTCAGTTATTTGGCTCCTGCTGTCTTTTTTTCCTCTGAAGAACTGGTTTGTTACATGGAGTAGCTTGTGACACCTGTAGCTTTCATTATTGAATTGTATATATTGATGTAGTTTGTGTGTTGTTCAGTCTGTTCTGTTTCTTCTAAAAATGGTTGGAAGTCGCAGTCGTGACATTAGTATCGTATGTCAGCATAATAATAATAGTTCAATTCTTGAGGGTGCTCTTTTTAGATGCGAAGTGTCGAATGATTGGGAATTCCAGAACCTTTATTCTGTTTTGACTTTTTTATAATGTTAATTCTTGTTCAGCAATCTGGCTGAAAGTTGGGTGGCTGCACATGCTTAACTTTATTCTTAAGAATGAAAAAGTGCTAAAGTAAAATATGAGGTTTTCTTTTCCTTGAAGAATGATCAAGCAAAGTGAATGAATTTATGGTTGTTTCTATTTGACCAATGGTTTTATGTATGAGTAAACTAAACTGAGAAATAATTCTTATTATCTATTATGTTTATCTTCACTCAGGAGCATATTGTACGAACAGGAAGTGGTTCAGTATCTGTTATTATTTATGGTGATCCTGATAAACCAGCTCTCATCACTTATCCCGATTTGGCTTTAAACCGTGAGTAATTAATTTTTCAGTTAGTAATTCTTTACTTTCAATTGCTTATGATATTTTTTGTATTATTAGACTTCTCTCTGTCTGTATCCTAATGAATATTTGTGCATGTGGTTTCTTTATTCTATTAGATATATATATCTTGCTTTCAAGGTTTATTTTTCTGTCCGGATGCAGCAGCTTTGCTCCTTCACAATTTCTGTGTTTACCATATTCCTGGGCATGAGGTTTGTCATTGTCCATCTTGCAGATGATTGTATTGTAAATTTTTCCTTCTGATTATGTTAATTTATAATTCTAATTTTACTATTATACATTATCAAATAATATTACTAACAACAAATTTAAATGGAACTCTGATAAGAGTTCTTGCAGTTGGGAGCTGCTGCAATTAGTGAAGGTTATCCTGTGCCTTCTGTAGATGATTTAGCAGATCAAATTCTTGAGGTGCTCAATTATTTCAGGTGACGTTAGTATTGCATCTATTTGGTAACTCACGTTTTCACGTCTCTAGTTGCAATTTTGTGCAATATTCAAGAAATGTATAATGTTGTTACATTAGAATAGTATGTTGGGTAGGGATGGGCCATTGAGTATAGTGAGAGTTGAGGCAGGTTAAAGGTTTCGTGAAAAAGAATAAAAGGAGTAAATAGAATTAATTATGAGAAAATGGACACTAGTAAGCAAGTTAAGGCACATTGCTAAATATATATATATATAAGGGTGGAAGATTAAGATTTAATGGAGATAAAGAATAAAAAGGTCATGTTGTTACCTATAACTCGAAATGCATATATTCACATGTTATTTTAATTTTTGAGAATACATAGAGATAAAACAATTTAATTGATGGTGCATGATTGAATTTATTTAGACTTAAAAGAAGCAATATTACACCAGAGATTTGAAAAAAAGATTTGTGCATAACATTGATTTTGATTTGTTCATTGCTACGGCAGCTAGCTGGAGGATTCCTTTTTCTGCTTTCTTGTACGTTCCTAGTCCTCCACATCCTCAAGAATTGCCTTAAGTTTGCAGGTATGATTTTATTCTATTAATCAGAATCTGATGAATGGCATGTTGCCCTTTATGTGTTTGCTGAAATGACTGACCCAATACTGTTTTAGTAGTGTTAAGATTTTAAAATAAATAAATATTTTTAAGGGATTTGTTTGGTCTTGGGGCAGTGATAGCAACAGAATTAGAGAATTAACACAATCAAACGGAACGCCGTTTGCCTAGCCGCCAGGCTCCAATTATTTCAATAATCCCTAGATAAATCCAATTAACCCTAATAACAATATTTTATACTATAATCAACTACCAAAAATAGAATTAAAACTAAGCTAATTAAACAACCCCTAAAGCCCAAATAAATTAAAACATAACCAAATAAATTAAAACATAACGTGAATGAGGCAGCCCACGAAAGTGGACTCAATCCCGACTCCGCCGACGGTAGACCAACAAAGGCCGAGGTTCAGCAGTGTCAACTACAGGCTGATCTCCCTCTCCTTGCTCGCTATCAGGCAGTAATTTGCATCTAATTATCATAATGTCTTGATAACCTATGAACAACATGCATAATTACAATCTCTAACTCTCTATTTCAAGTCATTTATCATAATTTTGATGCAGACTTTCCTCATATGAAAACGAAGAGATGACTAAGTTTGAATTTTGGATAAATTCTTTTAATAAATAAATGTTGGATTAATTGCTTAATTAACTATTTTTATTGGAGGAGAATATATGTGTAAGAATATAGAGAAATAAAAAAGGTTGGAATGAAAGAAATGGGAGCTTTAGGAAAAAGCAAGTTAATTAGATTGCACAGTTGCAGCAATTACCACTTGAAAAACTCTTGGATTTTTGAGACTATGACCGTATGGAATACTAATGCCGATGCACTATACTGCACTGAAGCAATCATATTTTTAACGTAGTAGTAATTAATTAATGTAGTACTAATCGTGTTGCACTACCTAGCTAGTTCTAATAATATTTTGAGAGAGGCTGTAGCATGAATATGTGCATTTGTAGTGTAGTTATTACCTCTTTAAAGGAGACGTAGTGTCATTCTAATCTCTATACATAGATGACATGCATGCGTTCCTCCCATGCATATATATTGTACGATCGAGACGTAATATATATTTTCAGGAATATGTTAGGCACTTAGGCTTTACTAAAGTTACTTATATTTGGCAATATTAACCTCATTGCTTTGATGATAGAAAATCATTATGTTTGTGGTAATGTGCATAACTATTTAATTATATTTAATTGATGGTACTTTCATTTTTGAGATCAGACTAATTTCTGATTTCCAACATTTCGTATCAGATTTCGATTTCTGGTTTCCATGCATTAAGCTTGTGTTGATTTCTCTTTGGATTTTATCACGATTTCTTGGGGTGAAAACTCTAATTTCTATTGTGGTTCTATATTTCTTCTAAATTTGTGTTCTAAAACAGAACTTGGTATGATATTATAATGAAATCTATTTTTCAGTCTTGTTCTTGTTCTGAAACTGTTTCATTCTGAAAAGGGTTTCTATTGGGTTCTGAACATGAATGGCTTACAAGCATAAGATTGATCTTCTATATTAAAACTTAGAAATTTGTAATATGTTTGTGGTTTTGTTTTTTTTATCTCAATCTGAACGTATATTCAAGTTCAACATTCTTTCAAGTTAAGTTTCAATAAAGATACTTGACAAGGATGGCCATGCAGACCATGAATCAATGTATGCCCTGCTTTTGTTCAACTTTACTTGTAGCATTCTTGCCTTTTCAATTTGTATTGTCTGTACATTTAAATGTCAGATAGTAATGTCTTCGCATGTTGCAGCGCTGGCCAATTTATACACTGAAAGAGAAATGAGTTAACTCTATAATGTATCACAATTCCATAATCTTGTATATGTGACATCAGTTGCCTTGCCAATTAGCTTACTCTGATGTGTTATCAAGAACTAAAATCTGAAACTATGCTGGAAAATCTGCTCATTATTAATGTGTGATGAAACATGATTTCGCTTTATCAACCATGTCTTCTTTCTTTTGTCTTGCAACTACCTAGTCATGTTTCTAGTATAAGAAACTTACTTTCTGTGGTCAGATTATTTTCTGAGCCATGCATCTGAATGTCTTTTGTGCGTGATCTATTGAAGAATCCCACTTAGTATGTTCAATATATTGCACAAGACTGGAATTTGTTCCTTGTTTTTTTTGTTTAATAACAACTGAAGGTTGTATTCTAGGTCCTTGGGGTAAGAAAGTGCTTCTTATCGGAGGAAAAACTGAACCTGTGAGCGACATAATGCCAGGTTGTCCACTTTCTAGTCTGCCATGCTTATAACTGCTTTAGCTTATCTCTGTATCCAACATCCTAATATATTTAATCTAAAGCAGTATGGGCATTTGACATGGAAGCAGAATGTTGGTCACATATTGAAGCAAAGGGAGAAAACTCAATGATCTGCATATGTTTGATTTAAAATCTCTAACATGGGCATGGTGTGCATCAAACTTCTACTGTATTGGGGTGTATTAGTTTAAGCTACATTAGTGAAGGTGCATGGATTGAAATATTAATTTAAGCTACATTACTGATTTTAGTGAAGGTGCATGTTTTAGTTTAAGCTACATTACTGATTTTAATTAGTATTGTCATTTTTATTTTTATTTCCATGTACGAAGTGGAATATTGGACACTTAATGCATATGAATATTTTTATTACGTGTATGAATTCTCTATTTGGCATTATTTTATTTAGTAAAATATATTGATGAAACCAAAAATATTAAATACAGGTTAATTAATGAAAAATTACGAAAATGGTTAAATTTATCGGATTATAGATGACATTCTGAAAAAGTCATGTATTGCACCAAAACGTGTCAACTTCTCGTTTATAGATGACATTTTTTTTATGTAGATGACATTAAATTACTGTCATCTGTTGAATTATAGATGACATTCTAAAAAAGTCATTTATTTCACCTAAATGTGTCAACTTTTAGTTTATAGATGACATTTTTTTAATATAGATGACATTAAATTACTGTCATCTTTTGAATTATAGATGACATTCTAAAAAAGTCATTTATTTCACCTAAATGTGTCAACTTTTCGTTTATAGATGACATTTTTTTAATATAGATGACATTACATTACTGTCATCTTTTGAATTATAGATGACATTCTAAAAAAGTCATGAATTTCACCTAAAAGTGTCAACTTCTCGCTTATAAATGACATTTTTTTTAATATAGATGACATTATATTGTGTGATGTATTATGAAATAGATGACATTATTTTAGTGTCATCTATGAGCGCATAATGTCATCTATGAGAGCATACATGACATTAATTTAATGTCATCTATGAGAGAGGAATAGATGAGCCTACCATACTTGACATTCTTTTACCCTCATACATGACATTAAAATAATGTCATGTATGAGCGTTTTTCTAGTTGTGTATAGAAGTCATTCTCAACTTAGAATAGGATGAAGGTCAAGATTTCACGCCCAGAAGAGTCGATCTGCTGTAACAGACAGCGACCAGATCGATGACCAGATCGATCCCCACAGCGATGAACCAGAGCGATTGAGTCATCAAGCCATTAGCTGACATCATCCTACACATCATATACACTTGCCACGTCAAGATCAAGGTCCATCCAACAGGGTTTGGAAAGATGATCTACGATTTAAACATATAAGGAAAGAGACCGTTAACAATCTGATTTCCATAAATCAAAGATTGAGTCAACCTTTCCTATATGGCAAGAACAGATATGATGGAAACCATTGATTGGCAATATACCATCTATCTCACGCCAATCAACAACGGCTAGAATTTAAAATTCAAAGCCTATATAGTTGAAGACAACAATCTGGAAAAGAGAGAAGATACACGCGAGCTATACTGCAATTATCATTCAAGCACTCTGCATTCCAGACTTAGA
>JAPKLX010002145.1:0-15090 GCA_026898415.1 Leonotis leonurus | reverse complement strand
TCAGTGGTATTGAGATATATACTCACTTCATCATCCTTGGTACCTGAGGACTTAGGAGGCGGAGATTTGGACTTGGCTGGAGATGGTGGTGGTTTAGAAGCAGCAGCAGCACTAAGGGCTGGCTCTTCAGTATTGGATACAGAACCTGAAGGCACGGCACCTGAAGGTTCGTCCTTGTCATTATCATCATCACTTTCATCATCATCGCCTTCAGCGTCAGTAAGATCAATATCTGGCGTGGGCGTACGCTCCTCATCTTCATCTTCATCATCATCTTTTGCAGCCTCTTCCTCAGTCTCTTTTTCAGGTTCAGTGGACTTTGCTGCGTCAGAAGGTATGTTTTCAGGTACAGACCCTTCCCCCTTATTGGCAGCATTAAGAGCATTTTGAAGAATGGAGTCCGCATGCCAGAGGAGAGCTTCGACTGGAGGGAATTTAAGCTCAAGTTTGTTGAAGTCTGCAATGGATTGGCAGAGACCTTCAATCTGAGAGAGACGGCGACGGCAGTCGGCAATAATAAGGTCTACCTTTGTTTGATATTCAAGTGGCTGAGAGGAAGAAGGGAGACCAGTATGAGAAGACTCAGTCCTTGATTTAGCAGTAATGGCATGTAGGCGAGCAGCGTCAGCAGACTGTTGAGCCTTAAGAGCCGTAGAGAGAGCAGAATCGGCTGTGGTCTTGGCTGCTTCAGTGAGAAAGTAGCTGGAATCAGCGTGCTTGAAGGTTCGATTAATGCGCGTGCGTTGACGATCAATAGACTTTCCATGCGCAGAGCAGTCAGTGGAGAGTTGAGAAATTTGAGAGCGCATTTCTGAGATGTCTTTGATGGAAGCATCAAATTCAGTGCGCAGGGAGTTAGTGTTGGTGTGATTGCGGTTGCAGGAGAGCACCAGATCACTGAATTTCTTGTGAGAAGGAACTCTGTAATACTCCAGATGATTGGGAAAAGTGCAGCGCATTTCCTTCTTCACAAACTCTTGCAAGTCTGAGTACTGGGCCTTTATAGCATTTTCAATTTTAGCATCCAATGCCTCAGTAGAAGTAGCAGATTTCAGTTCAGCCTTCAGAGAGGCATTTTCTTCAGTTATAGCATCCATTGACTTCTGAAGGTCAGCTACGTGGCCTTCAAGCTTCTTGGTATAGGTGGCCTGGAGGGCGTTAATCATGGAGGCACTGGAGTTTGTTAAGCGCTGGCTCTCAGCATCAGAATGCATCTTGAGCTTGGAGAGAGTGGCCTCATATATAGAGCGGTGAGCAGCAAGGAGTGCTCCTTCTGAAGTCAGAGCTTCAGGAAAGAAAGAATCAGAGGAAAACTGAAGGGCAGGAGCAGTGGAAGAAGAAATTCGCCGAGTATAAGAGCGGCCTACGGCAGTCTCAGCCTGAAAAATTTGAGCCTCTATGAAAGCCTCAGCATTGATGAATGCATCCTTGGCATCCGAAAATTGAAAGAGAGTCTGAAGCTCAGCTTCCTCAGTCAAAATTGCGCTCAATCCAGACAACTCGATTTTATATTGGAGAGCAAGGGTATCGATAAAGCGATACTGGCGCCATGTCCAGAAGCGCTGGCAGAGAGGGATAAGAGAGGGGTGGTTGAAGAGGTCAGGGAAGGTGGAGCTCAGAAATTGGAAGGATTGGAGCTCCAGGTTATTTAGGTAGATTTGGGCTGGGGATGAAAGTACTAAGGCTTGAGTTTCAGAAGGGGTGGAGGTGGAGGCATGTAGGTTGGTTTCTGAACGGGGGATTTCAGTAGGATTAGGCTCTGAAGAATTAGTTCCAGTACGTCCAGAAGACAATGTTGCATTAGTTGGCTGTGCAGCATTTCCAGGTTCTTTTGATGAAATAGAAAGTTCAGTGAGAGGAATGGCTTTGGTCGTGGGTTTGGTGGGTGTTTTGGTTTTGGTGAGGGAGGTTGTTTTGGAGGGTGAGATGTCTATGATGGTTGGTGGAGGCTGGATATCTGAAGGGTTTATGGTGGAGATAGGTTCAGGGTTGGAAATGGATTGGCGAGGGCGTTTGGAGAGGGTGTATTGGTCCTGGAGGTCCTCATCAGTAAATGAATCAAGGACCTCCTGAAGGATAGGTTGGGAAGTAGGAGGGGATGAAGGTTTCTCTGCACGGAGAATAAGGCGCTTGGACAGATTGCGCTTCCTCTTAGTAACCTTGGGAGGAGATGGTGGTGGAACTTCAGGAGTGTCTTCAGTTTCCTCCTCTTCATCATATTCTTCCACTGCGTGGATGGGGTCCACGTCTTCTTCTTCAGTGGCAGCCTTCTTGCCCTTTCTCTTCACCTTGGGCAATTCAATCTGAAGGGCCAGAGCCTTCCCGTGCATGCAGGTTTGCACGTCCAAGTCAGTGGAAAACATCCACCTTTCATTGTATGCAACTGCTGAAGGGAAGGCTGTATCAGCATACTTGTAAGACTCCTCGATCAAAATTGAAACCTTGGTGACAAGGTTCAGAGTATCATTCCCAGTCATTGTCACTCCTCCAGTGACTTCCTTCAGTTTATTGGCCTCAGCCATCAGTAGTTCCTCCATGACAGCCACCCAGTTGGCTCCATCAGTTTTGTAAATGCTCTTCATGAGAGCAAGCTTCTGCCAGTTGAGCTGCTCATGGGAAGATTTCTTCCCTAAGATGCAGTGCTGGACCACATCGAGCAAGAGTTTGAACTCAGGGCGAATCAAGCCCTTGTTGTTGTTTGCAGTAGAGAACTGGCGAGGGGGATCTTCCACCTGAATCGCCGAGAAGAATTCCTGAATGGCCTCCTTGTCCTTCAGGAACTGAATGGGTTTTGTGTGACCCACGTTCCTTAGAGTGAAGATTGATTGTAGAAGCTCAGTCACGTTGAGGTGAAGTTTCTGAACCTCAGTGGCTCTAGTGATTGGCTCCCTGATGGAGATATCCAGGGAAGACTTCAGTTCTAAGCCTTCATAGCCCAAGTTGAGGTAGAAGTGAACCACCTGATCAGGATAGGTGTTCTTCGGGCGTAGGGTTGCCAGGCGCTCCAGACCATTTGCTTTTATGATCTCGAACATGGTTTTTGCCACAGCAACATCAGTTTCTGTGAAGACAGCAGTAGGCTCGGTGTATAGACGAGCACGAATTTGGGAGAGCTTCATCGCTGGTCCAAGAATAGCTTTCTTTCCCATGGTGTTGAGTCACTGTAAAAGAGAATACATATTATATCGCCAATATCAACAAGAATTACATAGATTCAGATTTGCAGAGAAACAAAACATGCAAACGCGTAAGATATCATACGTTAATAGGTTTGAAGATTGAGAGAATTAGTATCAACACACAATCAAACTTAGAGCAGCAACGCACAGACAGTAAGACTTCGAAGATATTTTAGCGTAAGGCTTTGAGAGAGAAGGATTGTGAAAGGTTTATTGATCGAAGAAGATGATCTTATAGAAAGTGAAATAAGAGATGGACGGTTAGATCTTTCTCCGAGAAATAAGCGATCGACGGTTAGGGTTAAACCACGCTGCAAAGTAGTTGGCAAGGCGGGAAAGTGTATAGCGCGTGAGGTATACGCGCGGCGTTTGAGTTCCCGAGGTCAAAAGTGATGATAAAAGGCACTGTACAGCTACTGTAGATATCAGAAGGAATTAAATGCAAGATAGCGTATATGATACGTTGAATCGTTCGAGGTACGATGTGCCTTAAATTACATTATTGACATTCAATTCAGAATAAAGAACAAAACACTTAGAGTAATAAATATGAGAAAATTTCAAATGTAAAGCTTCAGTTGCTGATACTAGCTACTGAGTTTCTTCCTTTTAGTCGTGTCTTGTGCTTTCAGATTCTGATGTCCTTCAGTTGACTAAGTGTATTTCAGATTCTGATTCCTTTTCTGAAGTTCTTCAGATTGTAGACTTCAGATGATTTTGGATATCTCTTTATGCTTGTTCTGAAGTCCTTCAGGTGAAGCATCATTTTGGACTTTGCCTTCGTGAAACTTCAGATTTTGAGGTTCTTTCAGTCCGTAACTTCAGTAACCTGCATGATTTTAAGCAAGTATTTTGCAATGTGTGATGATTTGAAATCTGAGATAACTATGTAGAGTTATCCAGAATGTAATCATCACGTTGTTTTGAGTCTTATTATGATCATGACTTCAGTTTACTAAGAAGACTGAGTCAGTGAGTCATTAAGACATCAGTAAGATAGGGTTTAGAGTTGTACCTTCAGTGAACACATTCAGGAGAGGTCTGGATTCAGTAAGCCAAGTCTTCCACTTAGCATTTTGAATCTAGCTTCTTCTAGTGGTTTGGTGAGGATGTATGCTCGTTGGATGTCAGTATGGATCTTCTCAATGGTAACATCCTTCTTTTCAACGTGATCTCTTATGAAGTGGTGCCTGATGTCCACGTGCTTGCATCTTGTATGTAGAACAGAGTTTTGAGTGATGGCAATGGCACTTGAACTGTCACAATAAATTGCAACCTGAGTGGTATGCACTTCATAGTCTCTAAGTTATTGCTTGAGCCAGAGTATCTGAGAGCAGCAACTTCCAGCAGCCATGTATTCAGCTTCAGTGGTTGATGTAGCAACTGAAGTCTGCTTCTTAGAGAACCAACTAATAAGCTTGTTTCCCAAGAACTGACAGGTACCTGAAGTGGATTTCCTATCCAACTTGCAACCTGCAAAATTAGCATCAAAATAACCAGTTAGTTCTAGATTATCATCTGAAGGATACCATAAACCAAGATTGGGTGTGCCCTTCAGGTAGCGCAAAATCTTCTTAGCAGCTTCCATGTGTAACTCCTTTGGATTGACTTGATAGCGTGCACACACTCCAACTGCAAATGTGATGTCTAGCCTGCTGGCAGTGAGATATAGAAGGGATCCAATGATTCCTCTATACTCAGTTTGGTTGACTGGCTTTCCTTCAGGATCTGGGTCTATCTTTCTATTCGTGTTTATTGGAATCTTCACTGATCTACTATTCTGAAGGCCAAATTTGCTGATCAGTTCCTTTGTGTATTTGGCTTGGTTGATGAAGATGCCGTCAGGGGATTGCTTGATCTGGAATCCTAGAAAGAATCCCATCTCTCCCATCATAGACATTTGATACTGAGTCTTCATCAACTTGGCAAATTTGTCACAAAGCATCTGAGACTTCGAACCAAATATAATATCATCAACATAAATCTGAACGATTAATATGTCTCCTTTATACTTGATTGTGAATAGAGTTCTATCCACTGATCCACGCTTGAAACCTGATTCAATAAGAAAAACACACAAAGTGTCATACCAAGCTCTAGGAGCTTGTTTCAGCCCATAAAGAGCCTTGTGTAGTTTATACACTTTGGTGTAGTCAGTTTCAAATCCTGGTGGTTGCTCCACGTAGACTTCTTCCTTCAGGACACCGTTCAGGAATGCACTCTTTACGTCCATTTGGTAAACCTTGAACTTCATGTGAGCTGCATAGGCGAAAAAGAGTCTGATAGCTTCCAGTCTGGCTACTGGTGCGAAGGTTTCATCAAAGTCAATGCCCTCTTCTTGGCAGTAACCTTTGGCAACCAGTCTAGCCTTGTTGCGAACAACTTCTCCTAGTTCATCCTTCTTGTTCTTGAAGACCCATTTCACACCAATAACGCCTTGATGCCTAGGACGATCCACGAGTTCCCAAACTTGGTTCCTAGTGAATTCATTCAGTTCCTCTTGCATCGCAAAGACCCAATTCATATCCTGAATGGCTTCCTGAGCGTCCTTAGGTTCAATGTTGGAGACATAGCAACTATGTAGAAATTTTTCATCAGAAAATAGTGCCACATCTGCTTTAATCAATAGTTGTTCTTCAGTGGTGGAGTCAGTAGGAGCTTCAACGGTGGCTAATGGCTGAACCATTTCTGCCTGAATCTGATTTCTGGTCTGAACTCCTTTTTGTAGACTTCCAATCACTGAGTCAGTAGGGTGATCTTCAATCCATCTTCTTCTTCTACGCATGTCCTCTTCAGTGATGATCATTAGGTCCATCCTTTGACTAGGAGGAGGTGTTGTTACTGAAGGGCTTCTTTGAAATGGATTGAAATCTTCTTCAGTCTGAGGGATTTGGCTTGTTCCCCCTTGATTGTTGGCTCTTACATATTCAGTTTGTTGAATTTCCTGCAAGATAGCTTTATCTGAACTGGCCAAAATATTGTTAGTAGCAACAGTTATAGGAATATTCACTAAGTTTGGACTGTTACTCCCTGAAGTTGGTGATGGAATCTCAGTGGTGAGATTTTCAGTAGATGTCTGTACTCCAGGTAGAATCTGAACATCAATTAGATCTTCAGATTGGATGTCTTCTTCTCTATGTGGAATCTCAGTGGAGAGATTTTTAGTGTGAGTAGGAGAAGAGTTCTCAGTTTCAGGTGCTTGAGTCCTATCTTCAGATTCTGGAATTCTGACTTCAGTTGACCCCTTTTCTTGATCCAATCTGACATTTATTTCTTCAGTGGGAGCATTCTCTTCATCATCATCCTCTAAGTTCCAGATGAGAATCTCCTTTGGACTTTGAACTGAAGGTTGTAAGTTTAGATTCTGAAGTCTTTGAGTGATAACTTCAGTTTCCTTTAACCTGTACTCAAAAATAGATTCATCAAAAATAACATGATGCGTTATCTCCACTATAAGGCTTCTCTTGTTAAAGACTCTATAGGCAGCATTCTCCTCTGAGTATCCAAGGAAGAATCCTGGATCAGCTTTGCCATCAAATGTCTTTAATTGAGTTTTACCATTATTATGAATATAACACATACAACCAAAAGCACGAAAATATTTAAGAGTAGGCTTCCTGTCATTCCATAGTTCATATGGAGTCTTTCCTTGGCGTGTGGTCAGTAAGGATCTGTTCTGAGTGTAGCAAGCAGTGTTGATGGCTTCAGCCCAGAACTTCTTTGGAACTCCTGAACTATTAAGCATAGTTCTTGCAGCTTCCTTCAGTGACCTGTTTCTTCTTTCTGCAACGCCATTTTGTTGTGGAGTCCTTGCAGCTGAAGTCTGATGTTCAATCCCCATATGTGCACAAAATTCTGATATTTTTGCATTAAGGAATTCAGTTCCTCTATCAGTGCGTATGGTGATGACATTTGTTGACTTCTGATTCTTCAGTTTGGTGAGCAAGTCTGGTATCCTCTCCATGGTTTCATTCTTGTGGTGGAGAAACACTGTCCATGTGTAACGAGAAAAATCATCAGTAATAACAAGACAATATTTCCTACCATTGGCACTCAGTGGAGTCACTGGTCCAAATAAATCCATGTGAAGGAGCTGAAGAATCTTCTCAGTGGATGGAGCCTCCTTGGTCTTGAATGAGGCTTTGATTTGTTTTCCACTTTGACAAGCTCCGCATATGTGATCTTTGTCAAAGATCAAGTTGGGCAATCCACGCACTAGACTGTGTCTTGAAAGTCTGTTGATGACTTTGAAGTTCAGGTGACTGAGTCTATTGTGCCATAGCCAGCTTTGTTCTGAAGTGCTCTTGGAGACCAGGCATGTTTCAGGGGAGGAGGCTTTCCAGTATGCAGCATAAATATTTCCAACCCTGAAACCTTTCATTACAGTGGTCTCATCAGTAAGCTTGTTGATCATGCACTCTTCAGAACTGAAAACAACATTAAAACCTTTATCACACAACTGACTTACTGAAAGTAAGTTGTGCTTCAGGCCAGATACATAGGAAACATTATCAATTGAAATATTCCCTATATTGAGAGTACCATATCCTTTAGTGAAACCTTTTGAGTTATCACCAAAGGTTACCTGAGGACCATCCTTTTCGATGTAGTTGGAGAGGGCTTCTCTTTGAAAAGTCATGTGCCTTGAGCATCCACTGTCTATGATCCAGCTTGAATGCTCCTTTTGTGCACCTCTCCTTGGTCCTGAGTCCTGCAATTACTGAGTCTTAGGATCCAGTTCAGCACTAGATCCAGCTTCAGTATGCATGACATGCTTTGGCACCCAATGTTTCCTGATGATGCGTGTGTTAGATGCAATTTTTGACTTTGACTTCTGAGAGTCAATTTTGACTTCTTTCTTTGGAGTATATTTCTTGCTTGCTTCAGGCTTAGTCTTAGCCTTGAAGTTTGCTTGTGAGTTTTGGCGTTTAGACCAACGTCTTTCAGTGTTCACTGAACGCCTTGGTTCAAAGTAATATGCTGGGGGAGCATAAAAGTCATGTGATTGTCTGGAAATGTCAGAGTAGTATGAACTAGGTGATGAATTCCTATGTTCATTTCTGTGATGGGCATTGTTGGAATATGATTCCCAACGTTGAGTTCTATGACTTCTTGAGTCATAACTTCTTGATCTTGAATCACTTGATGAACAAGTGCAATGTGAGCACTTGTTTTTGTAAGTTCGTGATTCAGGAGATTGAAAGTATCTCCTAGGTTCATGCCTTTCAGTGGCATAATGTCTTTGTGGCTTAGGCTTTCCAGTGGCCTTAGCCTTTGGCTTTTCAGTAGCCTTAGGCTTGTCAGTTGCCTTAGGCTTCCTGAAAGCCTTCTTTTCAGTGTCAGTGTTCCCTTTAGGAACAGTGTGTTTTCTGAAGGTCTGCTTTGATTTTTCAGTGACAGCATGTCTTTCAGTAGACACAGGTTTTTCATTGAAGACCTTAGCCTTTAGTTTAGGCTTTTGTTGAATCAGTGGCTTCTTCCCTTGGGACTTAGAAGCATCTTTGATAGTTTCGTCAGTTTTAGTGGCAACCATACCTTCAGTGGAAGCCTTGTCAGTGGCTTTCACAAAAGATATGATTGGAAATGTGGGCTTGGGTACCTCTAGAAATGGTACTTTTGCCTTGTCCTGATTAAAACCAAGACCTTTGCCTTGTGGTCGTTGAGACTCACTTAGCATGTGATTTGTGTATCCGGATTTGGTCCAGGTTTCAACCTTTGTCTTGTAAAATTCTATCCTTTCAGATAGAAGTTTAATACGTTCAGTCATTTCATTGATCTGAGATCTTTGAAAAACAATCTCATCATTCTTTGCCTCAAGGTCAGAATTCAGGTTGGAGATAGAGATCTCTTGTTCCTGATTCTTGAGAGTAATGTCATTGAGTTCCTTGCAAACTCTTTCAACAAGTTCATCCTTTCTAATGTCATTGGGTATGTTCTGAAGTTGATTTTCAGTTTTCTGAGCCAACTTGGATGTTAGCTCCTCATTCTCATTTCTGGTAATCAGAAATATGGTTTGGAGATTATGAAAATCTTTAGCCAAGATCTCATACTCCTCTTGAGTAATCTTGTCTTCAGTTTCAGTGTTCTCATCAACATTGATTACTTCAGTTAATGAGTAAGATTCAGTATGTAATGTTGTGATGGATGTGAAATTGAAAGATGATGAGTCAATTTCACCATTTCGCATGACATGAGCATATATTACCTGAGGTGAAGAGTCAGAATGGTTGCCCATCAGGCAGAATTCTTCTATTACTTCTTCTTCATCCTTAGTAGCCATCAATCCCAAATCCTCATCATCTGAGGAGTCAGAGAAATGCCTGTCATACACAACCATAGCTGGTGAGTTGAGTTGATCAATATCATCCTCAGCTAGCATGGCCTTCCTCTCTGCATTCCGTTGATCCCTTCTTTGCCTGAGTTCTTCCCTTTCCTTCTTACTGAGGTCTGGGCAGTCAGGTTTGAAGTGATCGGGTGATCCACATTCATAGCAAACACCTTTGCTTAGTGGTCTATCAGGCTTGGACCTAGTAACTATCCCTTCCTGATTGGATGCAGGCATGGAAGTTGAGGTTGTGCCTTCAGTGGAAGGTTGTGTGGAACTTCTTGTCCTGTTGTCTCTGTACATTCTTCTATAACGGCCATTCTTTAGATCTGCACGTTCGAATCGTTTGGCCATTAGTACATACTGCTCCATGAGTTCAGCTTTTGACATACCTTCAAGGTCAAGTCCTTCAGATTTGGACTCTTTGACTGGACTCTTGTCTGCTTTGAAAGCAACAGTATCTTGAGTGGGTGAGGAGACAATTTCTTTGGATGGATTTGTGATTTCCAGTATCCTTTGTCTTGTCTCGTGACTCTTTAGGATACTGAAGATAGCAGTGGTTGTGAGTGAGTTGAAGTCTGAACGCCCGTTGATCTGGATTTGGTATGGCAACCAGTCTTCACGTCGAAGACACCATACAATCTTCAGATTGATCTCACGTTGTGTGTATTTGTTTGGATTTAGAGCTTTTACTGAAGTAAGGATTTGCATAATCCTCAGTTCAAGCTCGCTTATTGATTCTTCTGGCATCTGCAAGAAAGAATCAAACTTTTGGCATTCAAGGGTTAGTTTATTTTCCTTGATTTCCTCCGAACCTGCACACATTTGCTCTAATGTATTCCACATTTCTTGGGCGGTTTCACAGTGTTGTATGTGGACGAGCATGGGACGTTCTAGAGTTCCTAAAATGATATGCTTAGCATAATCATCCAGTCCAGCAATCTTCTTTTCATCGTTGTTCTACTCATGCATTGGCTTCTTCACAGCACCTTCAGTAGCTCCTTCAGCTGTGGTCTGTGGATACTTTACAAGAATCACAATGGGTCCAGTAGTTATCACTTCCCACATCATGACGTGATGTGCCTTCAGAAATGATGAAACCCTGTACTTCCAGTACTCATAATCTTCGATTGAGAACATGGGCAATCTAGTAGAGGTTTCCATAATAGATGTTAGAAGAAGTGCAGATGAGTTTACTGAAAGATCAGTTTAAAAACCTTGGGTCTAAGAAACAGTGGTAATTAAACACACTGGTCTGATACCACTTGTTGGTCCCGAAACGAGTGAACTGAGTGTATGGGGGGGGGGGGGAATACACCAGTCAATTTTTCAAGTTAAAACTTTTGTGCTCCTGAACTGAAGGGAGGTACTTCAGTGAGAGAGATGACTTAGAGATAGGAATCATTCAGTCTACACTGAGTGTTTGTCTGATTGACTAATATCTTAAGTGTGCGGAATGTGGTGGCTTTAAATCTTACTCGTTTGCTTCAGAAAACTTAATGCAGTGTTTCTCTTTTCACTTAATCAATATTCAGTTGATGTTATAAAGAATAAGCAATACTGAAATTAAATGAGACAGAGAGACAGGGATTTGGTTTGCGTGGTTCGGAGATAAAAACTCCTACGTCCACAAGTACTCGATGTTAGTCGAGGGTTTCCAACTTAATGGATATGTTCTTACAGTGATTTACAGATGACTTAGATAAGTCTAGTCACTCTTCGGTTACAAGAATTTATCGCTTTTAGAACACTAAGAAATGAATACTGAAAGCTTAGAGTGTTCTAGCTGAAAGATAGAAAGCTTTGAATGCAGAGATAGCGATAGAGAGTTGAAAGTATTGGGTAACCGGTGTCTTGAAGTGTTGAAGTAGCGGGGTATTTATAGAGCTCTCATAGAATTTGACCGTTGTGAGATAGAGCTTCATTTGAATTCTTCCTGTTGGAGTCTTCGTCCTTTTTGCCATTATTGGTGTCTGCAGAAAGATCTTGTTCACCAACTGAGATTTTTGCCATAGAAGGAAAGTCCTACGATGTAGACTGTCACTCAGTGAGAACTCCAGAATATAGACTTTAGCGCAGACTTTAACTGTGATACTTCAGTGGCAGGAAGACTTAGGCTTCTAACTTCAACTTCAATACTTCAGTGGAGACTTCAGTAGAGAGGTCCTTCAGTATTGGAATGCCTTGAATCTTCAGTGTAGACATCCTTCAGTGTACCTAAAAATAGAACTCCCTAACATATGAGTTCTTAGGGAAAACACTAAGATTCAGTACTGGTCTTATAACATCTTTCAGGGGAGGTATTGGAATCTGAATCAAAATACTTATAAATATTTCCCAACAATGTCCCCCTTTTTGATGATGCCAATACCTAACCTGAAAACATCTATTTAAGTAATTCCCCTAAACTGGAGAACACTTAAACTATAAGAAAAGATGTGTTAGTTAATCAGATAGGTAAATCAAACCAAAAAGAATATAATCAGAGCCTGGACAACTAGAGGATTGTCATCACGTTGAGATCAAGAGAGACAAAATGTTGCATTTCATTCAAGAGATTTTCAGTACAGTGATGTTCCAGTACAGAGGATATCAGAACATAATGAAAATACAACAAAAGAGTTAAGGAATGGCTTTCTTCTTTTCTTCTCTTGCTTTCTGAACCATTTCTAACTGAGCTTCAGGAGATACAGCGTTGAACATCAGGTAGGTGTCATCCTTTAGCTTTCTGAATGGTCCCTTCAGATTCAGATCTTGCCAGCCAAGCACTTGAGCAGCAATGATAGCTTCAGATTCGATTTGCTTCTTGTCCATAAATGGGCTACCTGGCAGGAAGACTTTAGCGCAGACTTTAACTGTGATACTTCAGTGGCAGGAAGACTTAGGCTTCTAACTTCAACTTCAATATTTCAGTGGAGACTTCAGTAGAGAGGTCCTTTAGTATTGGAATGCCTTGAATCTTCAGTGTAGACATTCTTCAGTGTACCTGAAAATAGAACTCCATAACATATGAGTTCTTAGGGAAAACACTAAGATTCAGTACTGATCTTATAACATCTTTCAGGGGAGGTATTGGAATCTGAATCAAAATACTTATAAATATTTCCCAACATATATAATTAATAAAAATATGTATATATATATACTATATATATATATATAAAATATACTCTAACTTCATATATGTGAAAAAATTATTTATAATAATGAAAAGAATCTATCTCATTTATCTATTTAAAATTAATTATTAAGATTAATTTAATTAAATATAAATACTTTTTTTGTCAAAAAAATATACATATTTTTAATTACAATTGGGACATGAAAAGTATATTTTTATTTAAATAACACTACAAAAAAACATGAAATTAACGACGGAATCAACTACGGATTAAAATTCCGTCTTTAATTAACGACGGAACAACGACGGTAAGAAAATACGGCGGCAACGACGGATCCACGACGGACTACCCGTCGTTAATCAACGACGGATTCTTAATCCGTTGTTAGTTTTAATTTTTTTTTTTATATTTATTTTAAAAATCTACGACGGAATATTCCGTTTCTAATCCGTTGTTGATTGTCAATTAAATTAATTTTGAATCACTACTGGGCCAGCCTTCTCAGAGATCCCCAAATTGAAGCAGCTAGGGTTAGTCTTCACCGGTCTCTCAATCCCCGCCGTGCCGCTCTGCTCGTCCTCACCGGTCTCTCTCCCTTCAGGTATGTGTATCTCCTTCCTCTATTTCTATCTCACACATTCTATCTCACCTATCTCTCTTCGTCCAGCTTCCTTTATCCGTCTAGACGCTGCCCGAATCCTGCCGTCTCCACCTTTGCCGGAAAAGCTTGTCGTCTGCGGCATGTAGGTAAGCTACTTTCATGTTAGATCCATGGAAAGGTTACAGTTTTACACATTTAATTCATATCTGGAGTAGTGGGGTGAGATGATTAGAAAAGGAAGAACAAAAGTTATAAAAGAATAGAAAAGGTGAAAAAATACTTTGAATGGTGGAAGAAAGCAGAAGTGTGTATATCTATATACTAGTATATATTTAGAAGTGTGTATATCTATATACTAGTATATATTTACTTATATGCAAGCTTATATGCAAGCTTACTAATCTATATTTAGTGGAATGAAATGCTTGCAAGCCTTCTTCAAAATGAGGAGATGGAATGACAAAATGAGGGGATTTTTCATTTGATTGTGAAAGTGGGTGAATTTTGGTGTTATTGTAAAGATGAATTGAGTGACAGTTCTTGTAGGGTTGTGCAGATTAGTCTGAGTTGAGATGTATGTCAGCACGGTTATTTCTCATGTATTTATTTAGAAAACTAGTAAAATTGATTTCTCATTTATTTAGAAAACTAGTAAATTGATTTTGTGCTTTTTATGTAGCAAGACATTCATCATGTACCTAACTGCACTTGGTATGAATAATTTGAAAACTAAGTCAAATTCCTACATTACATAAAGAAAAATATACAATAAGAAAAGAGCTATCAGTATGGAATTCAGGTTGCCTGCAGAAACTACATTATTTGTGCAATTAAGGGTATTGACAATGAGAGGGCCTTGCTACATGGATATGATTATGCCTGTAACTTCATTGGATTACAATAAATTGCTGCCTTGTGTACAAAAATGCAGGACCTCTCTTTTGTATTTGTTCCAGTGGCTTTTCTAAATTGTGTGTAATACCACATGCCCCATTTCATGGCATCATATTTATCCCCAGCATCTCATCCTCGCTGAAATTCAAAAGGTTTCACTTCATCTTGCTAATGGGGTTTTGCCCATTAAAAATTTGGCCACTGCTATTGTCTGTTTAAGTTTCACATTTGTATGTATGGTTTATGCATCTTGGGATACATTTGACATAAATACATCACAAATAATCAGTTCGTACTCAACTTTGTTCGCACAATTGTTGGTTGTTACACATTGCTCCTATTTTCTCCTTTTTGTAGTATATTTTTACTATTGGGCTCATCCTGTTATCCTGATCGATGGATGGACGTGGTATTATCATGACTATTTCTCTGTTATACTGCAGGGAAGGGTGTTGAGAAACTGGTCGGTGATGTACAGGTTAGCTGAATTGAATATGTGATATCTTGTCCCATATGCTATCCCATCTGCTCTGTATCATTGAACATGCTTCTAAATGCTCAGGCTCCAGTAGCAGCTGTCGTGGTTATGGCCTGTAACCGTGCTGATTACCTTGACAGAACTATTAAGTCAATTTTGAAGTATGAGAAATAAATACATGAGAAATAACATATTCAAATAACATTTCTCATGTATGTTCAGGAAATACATGAGAACTATTTGAATACATTTCTTTCATCATATATTTATTTAGAAAACTAGTAAAATTGCAATATGTTATTTGAATATGTTCAGGAGTTCCAATACTGTTTTGATAGAGCTCCTACAATTCCATTTCAAGAGATTCAAGTAATCCTCCGTGAAGAGTTAGGAAGGCCTATTGATACCGTCTTTGAATTTGTGGATCCTACACCATTAGCATCTGCTTCCATTGCACAGGTTGGTATCACTATAAGTGTTTCTGATACTTG
>JAPKLX010003400.1:0-11184 GCA_026898415.1 Leonotis leonurus | reverse complement strand
CCGCTGTCATACTTATTTTTGATCTACCTGTTAAGATCTTAGTTTTTAAGTAGTTTGTAAAAATGAACAGATAGTGCTTTCATCGTCTATCTGTTCATTTTTACAAACTACTTAAAAACTAAGATCTTAACAGGTAGATCAAAAATAAGTATGACAGCGGCCTGTCTTTAAACAGAACATATTCTAAATCTAAATAAGAATCTTTTAATGCGAAACTAGAATACTTATAATAAAATGTCCAGGAAAGCTTTTAAGAATAATACAGATAGTAAAACTATACGATCTGCTTCTTTTATAATTTAGCATATTCCTTAATAGAGGACATTAAATACTAGTCTTTAGAAATCAAGCTTTTAACTAAGTGTTGTTTCGAATAACATCATTAAAACAATATAAACTTGAGGGGTTCCCAACAATTTCCCCCTTTTTGATGATGTCGAAACCACACTTCACAATTTTCCTAAGTGTTGAAACCACAGTTAGTAAATGCAAAATTATAAAGCATTAAATAACAGGTGAAAACATTGCCTGGACAAAGAGTTATTGTCATCAGGTTGTTTTAGAATCAAAACACTTCAACCTTTTCATTCATAGCAATTTCTGTTATTACAGATACAGATATTTTAGAATTGACAGCTCGCTGTTATAATATTGAATGAAACGTTAAGTACAAAAACTTCATTTAGGAGGTTGGCTTTGATCAGCAGATTGTTTCTTTAGAAGCTCAGCCATCTGTGCCCTCCTTTCTTCTACCATCTCCCTTCTCCTTAGCTGTGATGGGACTCCAAAACTAGCATAAATGCCATTGAATAGCATTCTGTAATTTTTGTCATTAAAGTCAATTGGATATCCCATCTGTTGAGCAGCGTGATTGATGTGATTAATTATCTTTGTGTGATCCACCTCTGTGGTCCCTTCAATCCTTGGATACAAAAGTGTAGTTTTCTTTGGAGCAGCTAATGGATGATTTTGCATGGAAGATTGTCTGAAGAGATATTCCACGAATGTTTGATTTTTGTGCTGCTTAAGAAAATTTCGGAAAAGCTCATCCACATCTCCACCTTGTTCCTCCTCATTCAGCAGATAGTAATGTTGAATTACAAATTCTTTCATCAGTTGATTGAATCTAGCTGCCTTTGTGGAGTGTAGCCATGTCAGATTTGCTGGATCCTTGAATTGATATTTTTCGAAGAATTTAAACACAGGATTGGTTGGCTCTTCTTCCTCCACAGGCGAGCCCTCTTCATCTTCCTTATCTTTCATCGCTTGTTGCTTCTCCTTTTCTGCTACGAACAGCTTTCGAAATTCTTCATTCTCTATTTGGTCATGTTTGTAGCCAGCGAGTACCATTTCCTCAGTTAAATTTTCTTCGCTGTATACGTCTTTTCCTTTCTTTGCAGCTAGAGCTTTAGCCTCTTCTGCTCTCTTCCTCTCCTCATTCTCCTTTTCCAGCTGTTTATCTTCCGCTGCTTGTTTGGGATTTAGCTTTTTGGATCGAGCAGCAGGCTTCTTTTTCTTCTCCACTACCTGCCTTTCCTTCTTTCCTTCCCCCTTTTCGACATCATCAAAATCCTTAGAAATGATGAGTCGGAGGGAAGCAACTTCTTCTTTGAGCTCCTTGTACTTCTTTTCAATATCTTCTTTGTGCTGAAGACAGGTAGTGATATTTGCAGTTGCTTCCTCCATCCTCTTACTTGAACCAAGTGCAAACGATTCTTGCTTCACAGACAGGTCGCTGTTCAGCTTCTTCATTTCTTTGATGGCATGTTGAATTTTCAAAGCATCATCCTTGGAAGCAAGTTTGAAAGCAGTGAGTTGAGCAGGTAGTATCCCCTTGACTTGTGCAGGCAGCTGTTCGTTGAGCATAGCAGGGAGTACTTTCTTGATCACCGATGGAATTGTGGTCTTTTCCATATCTACAAACTGTTTTTCCACTCCCTCTCTCACTGTTTTGCACATGAGTTCACCAGCTGCCATCAGTTTCTTCTCAGATTCATCAATTGTTGTTTTCTTGAAGAGGGACAGCTCGCTGACGGTCTTTGCTTTGTTTTCATCAAAAATTTTTCGAATTTCCTCTATCTTTTTGTTCAACTCAGCAGATAGAGAATTGTGCGCTTCATTAAATTTTTCATTTGCCTCTTGAATGACCTTCTCCACAGCTGTCTGTATCTTTACTTGGACTTCATCTGCCTTTAAGACCTCAGCTGTCTCTTCCACTCTGTCATTCCCTAGCTCCATCACTTGGGCCTCTTCCTCCTTTTCTATTTCAATATTAGCAGCTAGCTGTAAAGTAGAATCTTTCTCTGCTGCAGATGATGTTCCAACTATAGGTGCAGATTGAAAGTCAAAAGACTGAAGGTCAACAGCCATATTATACAGATCTTGCTCATTTTTGTAGAATGAGGCAATATCAACATTAAGCACAGCTGCCTCCTCCTTCATCTTTGTAAGCACGTAAGATCGAAAGAATTTGCGTGCGTCGGGTATGTCGATGAAACCAAAATAAGCAGTGAGCTTATTTTCCTCTATCTTCAGGTCGCTCAGTGTAAACAGGAGGAAAATGGCTTCCAAGATGTAGAATGGGCTATCTCGAATGTTGAGATAGACTTGGAGTCTTTTAGCCATTTCCAGTGTAGATGGAGTGAGTGAAATACCAGGCATTTTCTCCTCAACATCTGCTGCTGCTGTCTCCTTCATCTGCTCATATAGCATGTGTGCTCCTCGCAGAGTTTCCTCCTTGTCGACAGCGGGCTGTTGGGATTCAATATGAATAGCAACAGCGGGCATTCTGGTTCCTTGAACAGGTGGTGGTGGAGGTGTTGGTAGAATTGTTGTGATTGGCTCAGCATCAAAAATTGTATCATCAAGCTCATCAATGAGTTTACGAGCTGTTGGTTTTTCTTGTTTCTTATTTTCCTTCTCCTTCATTACCACAGGTGATGCCTTGGCTGTCTTCTTCCTTTTCTCAGCAGCTGGTCTTGCTTCACCTGCTGCCTTCCTCTTCCCTTGCTTCTCAACAGCTGCCTGTGCTGCCGCAGCTTCACCAACTGTCCTTGCTTTCTTAGCAGGAACTTCCCACTCACTGTTGGATTTGCCAACAAGAATCATTTGTTCTCTAAGTGTTTCATCTTTGATTTTTCCAAAAATTTGAGCTGCTATACCGAGAGACATCTCCACCTGATGTTTTGATTTGGGTAATATAGCATCTTGGCTAAAATCAACTGATCTGTTCCATGTTTCTTTATTGAAGAAGCCATCAATGATTGTGCTGATTTTGGTAGACAAACGAAGAGGTCGTTTGACATGCAGGTGTACACACTCTCCATTCTTATTCTGCTTCATTTCAACTTGCTTTTCTTCATCAGCTATCAATCTTAACAGCGCCCTGCTCCAGTTGATGTCAAGTTTGAGCAGCACAGCTGTCATGATTCTCAATTTTACTGGAGTTACAGCATCAAATGTTCCTTGATGTCCTAGGAACACTCGCTGTACAAAATCCAATAGCAGCCTATAGACAGGTAGCATTATTCCCCTGTTGAATGCCTTCCCGTCCCATTTCATCGGTTTTGCTACGATCATATTGACTGTATCCACTAGCTGCTTGTGAGTAATGCTTTCAAGCAGTTCCCCTTCATCCACCAAGTTGTAAGTGTGAACAATCATATTAATCACAGAAGAGCGTGTTATTTCTCCTTTGCCTGTGCGAATCTCAACTGTGAATTCTTCATTTTCTTCTTCCATCCAGGTGCAGAAAAAATATGCCACTTGGCGAGGGAGATAAAATCTTGGTTCCTTGGTGATAATTTTGTGAAATCCTAAACAAATTCACAAAATTTTGGAGTTAACGAATAAGGAATGAACAGCGAGCTGTTAAAGAAGTCCCACGTAAGACAACAGCTAGCTGTTGAAAGTAAATTATGAAACAACTAAGCAGATAGTGATTTGTCATTTAGGCATTTTAGTAAACACCTACAGCTCGCTGAAGGACAATAAGTCAAGTGATGGACAGATAGGCATATACATACATTGAAGCATCATAAACAAGGAATCAAACATTTTTAATCCAAACCATGCTTGAATTTTGAGATTTTGAAGAATCTAGAGAAAAATGATTAATCAAGCTACACGAATATGATCATATCAGAGAAAAACTTAAAACTTAGTACATGTATTTCTAAATACGATATGCAACCTGAGCAAGCTTGAATCTTTTCGAATAATTCATCAAGAAGTGTAAATCCATGATGATCTAATATGGCTCTAGGTTCGGGTGAAAGACGATTTTCAATTGTATGAAGCATTTGGGATGCGGGAATGGGAGAATCAGCTTTGGATGAAGATGCTGAGGCTTCGGAGTTAGACATTTTGGGTTTATGAAGGAGAGTGAATGAGAGTAATTTTTGTGTTGCAGAAAGCTTGAAAGCACAACAATGGAGAATTGCGAAAAAAAGATCGAGTAAAGATGATGGCAGTTAATTCTACACATATATATATAGGAGAACAATCAACGCACGGATTTAAATTTCATTTAAAAACGTTTTATTCTACGGTTGAGATTACTCCTTGAGAAAAGTATTTTGCCGCTCAATTTCGATTGTGTTGTACGCCATCGTTTTGATCATCCAAAAGGTCACATCACTGCCTCGATGCGTGAACCAAGGACTATTGCATTAAATGCTCATCCCTTTTTTCATTATTTTATCTGACACTAAAAGTCGATTGATATTATTTAAATAACAATCACTTATTAGACATAAATATGTAAAGGTAATAATAAATGAGATGAATTTAATTCCCCCTTGGTTGAAGCCAACAGATAGTGATAGTGAATGTTTTGGAACAGCTCGCTGTTGGTCCCTCAACCGCTTACTGTAGAGCAGCTTTGCTTTAGAACAGCTCGCTGTTGATTTCATTTGTGAAACATGTTGCCTTGGTTCAACATCTTTCTACCTTCAACAGATAGTGATGACTCTTGATTGTAATCAACAGCTCGCTGTTGACATTTTCTGTTCATGATAGTAATTTGTATGACTTCTAGCTGTTCCCCCTTGATGGATCATAACAGCTAGCTGTTATTATTAACAGAGCAAACAGATAGCAGCTAGCAGATAGTGAACAGATAGCGAACAAATATCAGCTAGATAGATAGCATTGAAAACAAGCATTTAGTGAGAAAAAAAAAATGAAATGTTCTCGTTACAGATTGATGAATTTTACAACAGCTCGCTGTTGATGAGACATTGCTATCTGTCTCGACAAATTTCTTCTAGCTGAAGTTCTAGATGAGAAGCAATTTAAGAGTGTAACAACTGATTGTTTTGTACCATTCACAATTTGTTGTTTACACTTGTACCTTCTTCGTTTAGGTTAACGAGACCTAATTTTCCGCATAGCATTTTAAAACGATCTTCTGCCAATGCTTTTGTGAGAATGTCAGCTCGCTGCACTTCTGTATGAATTTTCTCTATTTTGATGTTCTTCTTCTCTACGTGATCGCGTATGAAGTGATGTCGAACATCAACATGTTTGCAGCGAGTGTGGAGTACTGGATTTTGGGTGATGGCTATAGCACTCGAGCTATCACAAAATATTGGAACTGTTTCCATGTTGACTTCATAGTCTTTGAGTTGTTGCTTTAGCCATAAGATTTGAGCTGTACAGCTACCTGCTGCCATGTACTCAGCTTCTGTTGTTGAAGTTGCAACAGATGTTTGTTTCTTGGAAAACCATGAGATGAGTTTGTTTCCAAGAAATTGGCAAGTGCCTGATGTTGATTTTCTATCTAGTTTGCAACCTGCATAATCAGAATCTGAGTAGCCAGTTAGTTCAAAATTGTCATCACATGGATACCATAATTCTATTTCTGTTGTGCCTTTGAGATATCTAAGTATTCTCTTAGCAGCTTCCATGTGAGACTCTTTTGAATTTGCTTGGTACCTAGCACAAACACCAACAGCAAAAGTAATATCAGGTCGACTAGCAGTTAGATATAATAAGGATCCGATAATACCACGATACAATTTTGAATCAACTGCTTTTCCAAGCATATCTGGACCAATCTGTCCATTTGTTTGCATTGGTGTCTTTGCTGGTTTGCTCTCTTTTACTCCGTATTTTGTGATGAGATCATTGATGTATTTGGATTGATTGATTAAGATCCCATCTGTAGATTGTTTGACTTGTAGTCCTAGGAAGAAATTCATTTCTCCCATCATGGACATCTTGTACTTTTCCTGCATGAGCTTGCTAAATTTGTTACAAAGGAATTCACATTTTGATCCAAAAATAATGTCATCAACATAAATTTGAACTAAAAGGATATTATCTTGGACTTTGATTGTGAATAAGGTTTTATCCACTGATCCTCGCTTGAATCCAGATTGTAACAAGAAGGTGGACAGAGTCTCATACCAAGCTCTAGGAGCTTGTTTTAGACCATATACGGCTTTGATCAATCTGTACACCTTGTCTTCATTTCCTTCTTCAAAACCAGGTGGCTGCTCCAAATAAACTTCTTCTTCTAAGATTCCATTGAGGAATGCACTTTTTACATCCATCTGGAATACTTTGAAGCGTTTATATGCAGCATAGGCCAGAAACAATCTGATAGCTTCTAGTCGTGCAACAGGAGCAAATGTTTCATCAAAGTCGATCCCTTCATGTTGGCAATATCCCTTAGCGACTAGCCTTGCTTTGTTTCTCACCACTTCACCTGTTTCATCTCTCTTGTTTTTGTAAATCCATTTAACTCTAATCACACCCTGATGCCTAGGTCGATCCACTAAATACCATACATCATTTCTTTTAAACTCATTTAGCTCTTCTTGCATGGCATTAGTCCAGTCAGCATCTTGTAAGGCTTCATCCACGTCTTTGGGTTCTGTATGAGACAGATAGCAGCTTAGTAATGCACTTTCACCATGCATTCTTCTTGTCTTGACTCTATCTGTTGGGTTCCCAACAATGAGATCAGATGAATGGCTATCTACCCATCTTCTTCGCCTTTTCATTTCTTCTTCAGTTACCTCAATTTCTAGTTCCTCAGGTGGATTGTCGAATTCTGGATGATCTGTGATAGGAACATCAAATAGTGTATCAATATTAATATCAAGATTTTCAAAGTTATTAATAGGGTTGGGAACAGTGGGTGGTTGTTCTAGAACTGGAACAGGTAGCTCAACAACAGGTGGTTGTGAGCATTCGTCAGCTGTGTTTCCCCCTTGATCTGTTCCCCCTTCATGTAGCAATTCTACAGCAGGTTGATCAATGCTTTCTTCCTCTTCTCCTTCTTTACGTGGACTCCAAAGAAGTATATCCTCAATCACTCGATCTGTGGAGTTTCTTAAAGTTGTAGGTGAATATCCATCCTTTGAGGGAGCACAATCTGTTCCTGAAACCTCAAAGGTAGATTCATCAAAAACAACATGTGGTGTTACTTCAACAACAAGGGTTCTTTTATTAAAAACACGATAAGCTTTACTGATGTCAGAATATCCTAAGAAAATTCCTTGATCAGTTTTGCTATCAAATGTTTTTAATTGTGTTTTCCCATTGTTGTGAATGTAACACTTGCATCCAAAAGATCGAAAGTAAGTTATTCGAGGCTTCCTGTTATTCCATATTTCGTATGGAGTTTTTCCGTGGCGTAGAGTGATGACAGATCGATTTTGCGTGTAGCAGGCAGTGTTTATTGCTTCAGCCCAGAACTTCTTAGGAAGATTGATTTCGTTGAGCATTGTTCTAGCTGCTTCCTTAAGTGATCTGTTTCGCCTTTCCACGATTCCATTTTGTTGAGGTGTCCTAGCTGCAGATGTTTGATGTTGAATTCTCATCTTTGAGCAGTAGGCTTCAATCATATGATTGATAAATTCAGTTCCTCGATCAGATCGAATTGTGACGATGGATGTTGCCTTCTGATTTGATAATCTGTTCAGCAGGACGGGCAGCTTTTCCAAAGTCTCCTTTTTCTTGTACATGAAAATAACCCATGTAAATCTAGAGAAATCATCTATAACTACGAGAGTATATTTTCTACCATTTACACTTAATGGAGATACAAGTCCAAAAAGGTCAAGGTGAAGAAGTTCTAGATTTCTTGAGGTGGAGTGAGCTGCTTTAGTTGGAAATGAAGCTCTTGTTTGTTTTCCTGCTTGGCAAGCTTCACACACATGATCTTTGTCATAGGTTTGAGCAGGTAGTCCTTCAACCAGGTTGTTTTTCACCAGCTTGTTGATGGACTTGAAGTTTAAGTGACTTAGCCGTTTATGCCATAACCAGCTGTTTTCTGCATTTGACTTTGTTACAAGGCAGGTTTCAATTTGGTTATCCCACTGCACGATGTATAACCTGTCCTGCACAACCCCGGTAAGAAGAATCTCTTCTCCTTCCAAATTCTTGACAAGACACTTGTTAGCTGTGAATTCTACTTTCTTATTATTAGCACAAAACTGACTAATAGAAAATAGATTATGATTTAGTCCCTCAACATATGAAACATTAAGAATAGTGGTGTTACCAACTTGGAGATCACCATAACCTTTTGTATACCCTTTTGAGTTTCCTCCAAAGGTAACAGTTGGTCCAATGCACTCCTTGTAGTTGGTTAACAAGTCTTTGCAGTACGTCATATGTTTAGAGCATCCGCTATCAAGTATCCATACTGTGCCTCGAGCGGTGTGCTTTCTTCTCAATGATCTCCTATCCTGCAATAAAAATTTACTCAGCTACCCTACTGATAGAGGGTGCTTTGTTAGTAGACAAAGTTCCTTTTGGAACCCAAATTTGTCTAACTACAGTCACATTCTGAGATGGTCTGATCTGTCTGCCACTGAAGTCGATGTAAACTATCTGTTTCCGTTTGGCAGGTGGTTGTGTTGTTGCAACGTGTTTCCTTGGAGCAGGTGGTTTGGTCGATTGAGATTTGGAATTAGCAGTTGGCTGTTGTCTTCTATGGTGTTGGGGAACAGGTCGCTGTTGATGAGCTTCCTGTCTTTGATGATGGTAGACTGCAGGTTTTCTCTGGTTGAATGGCGGAGGAGCTCGCTGATGGTTGTCTTGTTGAGCAGGTTGATTTATCTTTTGAGCAGGTGGTTTTCTTTGATGAAAACCAATTCCTTGTGTAGTGAACCTTTGTTGTTGCTGTCCTTGATCCTTGATCAAGATTGCTTGCGGCTGTCTAGCATTATTGTTGAGGTTTACTACTTTGTCTTTTCCCTTCTCCTTGACAAAGTTTCCTTTAAGTGGACCTTTGTCAACTCCATCAAATCCAAGTCCTCCATGATCTGACGATCTCCTTTGCATATCATTGATGAGATGAACTCTGTCTGATTTTTTGTGAATGTAATAATTAAGCATTACACCAAAATTCTCCGCCTTGTTGTTCGCCGACGATTCTCTTTCAATCAAATCCGAGATTTTAGCATTAAGAGCGTAGACTTCTTCACTCTTGTTCTTTATCTGCAGAAGCATTGCCTTCTCTCTATCATTGAATGAAGCACTTACTTTCTTCATTTCTTGTATGGTGTTGGCCATTCTTCCGTTTTCCTTAATGGCGTGTTTGAACATCTTGTTCAACCTTGCATAATCTTCCATTAACTTAGAGAAATCTTCCATGGACAGGTCGTCCTCTTCTTCTACCTCTTCTTCTTTTTCTTCTTCATTATCAGAATCATAAATAGGATGATTAGAAGAAATAGAATCATGACAATTTACCTCATGATTGTCTAGTCCATTGTCATGGCCCATGAGACATTCATCCCATTCAAAGTCAACCTCGTTTGCCACAAATGCCTCGTCATTTTCGGTTGAGCTGTCAAAGAGATGTTTGGAAGCAGATTGTTCTTCAGCGATCATTGCCTTGCGTTGCTCCTTGAGCTTTTGATCGCGTTTGCTTCTTAACTCCTCTCTCTCAGCTTGAGTAATGTCTGGACAGTCCGTCTTGAAATGGCCTTTCCTGCCACACTTAAAACAAGAGTATTCTGACAGGTCAGCTTTAACATAGGAAGTTGATTTTACCTCATTCTTCCTATCAGGTCGATCACCAGATCGATTTCTTCCTTTGAAGCTTCGATTATTGTCCTTGTATAGACGTTTGTATTTGTTTGCTCTCATCTCCATTCGTTGAAATCTTTGAGCCATTAGAGAGTACTCCTCAAAATAGTTCTTTGAGGGATAGTCCTCATCTTCTGATGTTGATGAGTCTTTTATTGTGACAACAGGTTGAGATTTCTTCACTATCTCTTTTTCTTTTAGCTTTGCCTTAAAAGCTGTTTCTTTATCTTTGTTACCTGTAACAGATGGTTTGCTAGAGGGAGAGTTAGTTGAACCATGAATACGATTGATTTCATATTCATTTCCAGTTAGTAAATCAAATAAAGCGTCAATGGTTAGAGAATTGAACTCTGGCATCATGGGATGCATTGCCGAGTATATCTCCCAGTTGGCAGGTAGAGCACGAATAATTTTGAGATTCATCTCACGTTGAGTGTACTTGTTCTTGTCGATAGCAGTTATCTCAATTATAATCTCAGTGAATCTGTTCTTCATATGGGCTACCGTCTCTCCTGGATTCATCTTGAACTCTTCATATTTATTACAGGCAATGGACAGTTTATTTTCTTGAATCACGTCCGATCCCAAGCTAATGTCTCTAAGCACATCCCACATCTCTTTTGCTGATTTGAGACGTCGAATTTTGGCCAGATAGATGCCTCTAACTGTGCTTGAGATTAAACCTTTGGCATAGTCATCTAAGCCGGCTTCTTTCTTTTCTTCGGTTGTGTAATCATTAATATCCTTCTCCTTTTCAACTATTTCAACAGTTGGAGTTGGTCCTGTACCATCTTTGATTTCAGCTGAATGTTTGTGCATTATCTTGATTGGTCCATCTGTGATGACTGACCACATCTTGATGTGATGCGCCCTAAGACACATCTCAAGTCGAAAGCTCCAATCTTCATATCCTGCAATGGAAAAATCTTCGCATGCACGAGCCATCTGTCCTTCCATGACTTAGATAGATGATTAGTATAATGCAAGTGCTTTATGCAGTGAAAACGTTTTTCAAAGATCTATTCAAGAAGACCACACAGAGTAAACCTCCTGTGTTAACAGATACAATGGTCAAAATGAACCACTGCTCTGATACCAATTGTTGGTCCCGAAAGAGCTAGTTTGGTGTATGGG
>JAPKLX010003134.1:0-11547 GCA_026898415.1 Leonotis leonurus | reverse complement strand
GAAACATGCGCCGAAGTCGCACTCCGTCTGTGGAAGTCCTTCCTCTCCGGCCTCTGCTTCCTCCCAAAAGCGTAACAGGACTCCTGTGTGTGGCCGACGTGTCTGCAATCGGAACAGTAGTGGGGGATTCTACCCCACACAACTCGCTGGGTAAGCTGAGTACCCGCAAGATCAAGGCAAATCTCAGTCGGAGGTGGCTGAGTGATGTCAATCTCTATGCATAGCCTAGCATACGATAATCTAGACCGTGTGGCAGTGTCACGGTCAACCTGTATCGGGGTACCAAGAAGACTACCAATAGAAAATAACGCACTCATATCATACAGATGGACAGGCAAAGCAGGCAAATTACACCATATAGCAACTATGGGAGTCTCAAAAGCAGGATTAAAATCAGGGGTCCACTTAAAGACACGCATGGGATGACGCTCTATATACCACATAGGAGAAGAATTAGGACCATTCAATAATTTCGCATAATCAGATTCATCAGACACTTGAATTAAAATATGCTTAGCATTCAGATATTTCCAAGACAAAGAACCATTAAGTTTGATGTTACCAAGTGCTTTGTCGATGTTGTGGGAGGTAGGGATGGAGTGGGAGAACTTGCCAACCAAAGCTCGTCCGACCTGACCTGCAAGAGAAGCGATGTCAGCTGAATCAAAAGAAATCAATGGCTTACCTTCCCGTTCTCCCGGGTGTCCCAAGGAAGCAAGCTGGTCCGGCTGGAACGTGACAGGGCCCGTGGGGCTAGAGGCAGCCCGTAATTTATCCGCCATAGTAATAGTAGGAGCTGGCCGAGAATGATCATGGGAAAATTGCGACATATGCTGAGGACTAGGATCTTGGAGAGGATTTGGACAGTTGGTATTTTGATTAGTAGGCTTGGAAATATTAGTATTGGCAGTAATATGATTCGAGGAAGTGGGCTGAGAGGTTAAAGAGGTGGATTTAGTTAGAGGAGGAAAGGAAGTAAGGTTAGCCGAGTTTAATTGTGATGGCATGGCTAGGGAATGGGCTGAATTGTTTGGATTATGAGTGGAGGTTTTAGTAGAGTTAGTGTGGTGGGAGTTTATGGGCTTAGGAGTATGGGTAAATGGTGGATTGGATAGAGAGTGTGTTGGGTCCTGGGCTGCGGTGGTGAGAGGGTGATCATGTAAGGAAGTGGGTTGGGCTATATCGGTAAGGGGTGGGCGTGTATTGGGCTGGAGAAGTAAATTGGATTGGGCAGCATTATTAAAAGGAGGAGAAGCATGGGCTTCAAGTAAAGGGGAGTTGGGCCGGGACTCATCAAGCCCAAATAGAGGGTTGGGTCTTTTGGCAAAGAGAAGATGAGGGTGATGGGCTTCAAACCTGTCCAGAATGTCTCCTTCCACAGTGACGTCGAGATCATGGGCTCCCATGCAAGAATCAAGAGCCATAACCACTTCCATATTTTCCGTTAATTCTCCTTTATTATTCGAAACTGATGGCGCAATTTTAGCAAGGTTCTGACTTTCCTCCACGTGATTTATTTCCTTTCCACCATTACTAGCAAGAGGTGCCCCTCCAGAATAAGGTTGAGAGTCGCCGCAGACAGCGCCATCACGATCAGGAGTAGCGGAACAATTCAAAACTGCATTAAAAGTCCCATGCTCCATAACAGTCGGCCCCAACGCAGAAGTGACAGACTCAACGAGAGAATCTCCATTCAAAGCGCCATTCAAATCCGAATGAACTCCATCACCCAAAAGCGCATTGAATTCCAGTAACCGTTCCCGTGATTGGCGCCGCGTAAATGTGGGCGCAATCTCATCCAGACGGGAGAGAGAAGCTGACCTTCCAAGCAGACATGCCCCAGCCGGAGCAACAGCACCGGGAAGCACCGGCGAAGCTGCTAAATCAAAGCGAGCAAGGCCCAACCCGTGATCAACATCGCTCACTGCCATTCCCGTAGCATCAATGGTGGAATGCCCAACCTGCGCCTGGTGTTCATCCTCACTGAAAAGATCATCACTGTCAAGATCAAAACCATCTGCTCCAAGCGCCACAACCAACGCCTTCCCATGCAGATTTCCCAAAGCTGCCGCATGCGCATTTTTCGCAACTACGGCGAACTCTTCTACCACCTGTTGAATAGATTTCTCACCCCGATCGGCATCGATACCACCCATCGAGTCTCTACGAGCAAGGTCGAGGCTAGCGGCATTCTGAACGGAGGAATTCATAGCGGGCAAAACAGCCGCCGCATGTACACTAGCTGCAGCCGAAGGCTGTACATTCGGCTCAAACACGTCTGCCACCGTTGGGATAGATATTTCACCCCGAGCATCATCGATAATAACCATCGAGTCTCTACGAGCAAGATCGAGGGGAGCCGCACCCCGGAGAGCAACCGCGTGGGCAGGATCGAAAGCTGCTTCTTCATGGTCGCTAGCAAGCAGCAACTCATGCATAACGTCGGGAACCTTCTCAACGTCCGTAGGAACTTCACGGACAATTTGATTCAACTGACAAAGCACCGGCAGAAGTGGCGCTACATGGGGAGTGGAAGCAGCAACATCCTCCTTGACTTCCTCAGGCCGTTGAAAAATATGAGAATACTTCTGAAATCCTTCCTTCAAACAGATGGAGTCAGCAAGTGGCGTGAAACCTTCTCCGCCAGAACAAGCAGTCCCACTGTGGTGTTTACGACGCTTCTCCTTTAGTGCAGACGGTTTGGTGGCATTCCAACCTTGGGCAAACTTCGGAAGAGCGTGGAGATGAGCTGCTATCTTCTCAACATGAGGATCAACAGGCAGGGTAGTCTTGGAAGCTTTCAATTTGGAAGCTTTTTCTCTATCTTGGTCATCAGAAATTTCGGCACGTTTGGCACCAGGAGATGGAGCCGGTGAAGTGCCAAAGGAGGCAGATTGGGATCGAGTCTTCGGTCTTCTCTCCAGATTCGGATCCAGCGGGGGATCCGCCATGGGAGTGAGCAAGAACACCACTCACACTTAACAACACCAGCAGGACGCAAAACAAGACGGAAAAAAGAAGCCCAAATCCGACCACACAATCAACAAAATTGGAAGAACACAACAACGAAAACAAAAAATTAAACACAAAATCATGCAAAACAAACAAGACACGGCGAGAATCTACAATTTAGTTTAACGGTTTAAGGTTTAGTTTTCTATTTAGTGTTTATTTAAAGGTTTAGGGTTTAGTTTTATGATTTAGGGATTAGTTTAGGATTTAGGGTATTTTACGATTTAGAATTTGAGGTTTATAGTATAGGATTAAGGTTTAGCTTTGGTATTTTACGATTTAGGATAAAGGTTTAGGGTTTAGTTTTCGGTTTAGTTTTTGTTTAGGGTTTAGCTTTAAGTTTATGTTTCAGGGTTGTCACGCCCTGTCCCTCGCCCTCCCCGGCAGAGTCCGGGTGCGCGACTGTAGAATAAATAAATGAAGGATAAATTGGAACACTAAAAGCTCTGACTGAACTGAAAGGTAATTCAATAACTGAGTTTAGTTCACACAAGGATTTAATTTACATAATTGGCAACTTTGCCAAACAAAAACTGATAGAACTTGCACAGCGGAATAAGGATCGACTGAAATCTACATGTATGAAGACACGTAGCCACCCAAGATTTATTTAAAGACCGACAAGCCCGCCATAGCATCTCCCATCATCATGTCTCAACCTGCACATTTATAAATACATGCAGGGCTGAGTACAAACGTACTCAGTAGGCACATGCCAAATCGCATACATACATATATAATTGTCAATGCCGTAAGAGTGAAACATAGGGATTTTGTTTTTAAAAGCACCTACGTTCACTAAATTCTTTTATGAAAGATCCTATGTTCGACAACTGTCTAATTTCTTTAGTATACTGCCATATTTTTAATTTGATGATTTATGGTACCGAGAAGGTGGCCACCTTCTACGGACACCGAACCGGCCAACCCGATCGATGACTCACGGTCTACTGTAACCGGTCAACAACTTCGATGACTCCCGGTTATTTGTGCACATTTTAGTTCGAGTATGTTACACCACCCACTGGAACCCGAATTCGATTTAAATTCTTCGGATCCTTAAACCAGGCATCCAGGATCCTTACACTAGGTACCCTTAATCAGATAGGCATTGATACAAAATATAAATCATTTCGGCAAGACAACACTCTGAAACATATTTTCTTAATTTGAAATCAATTAGAATGCAACATAAGTATTATACGTGCACACATAATTTTCTTTGTAATAGAAAGCCTACTTGGATAACTTCGATTTGTATTTGCTTTGGTCACGAAATGCGAGGTTGATCTCTCGTAAGAACCTTTAGAAAAGCTCATATAAGTTAAAATGTCCTTAGTGCATTTGAAATATTAATTGTAAGAATGTATTATTCTCGGTTCTTGTTTCGACGTGTAAATTGAGATATTGATACTTCCGATCAATATTATTTATAAGTGTTGAATCCTCGATTCAATTACTCCGGTAATTGCATTTAAGTGTAATAAGTGTATTAACACTTAATGAAAATAATTAATTCTCACTAATTAATTATTCAATTAATATAATAATTTCTATTTATTTAACTCTTTACATAACCTTATAATATTAATTCATTAAATAAATCTTTAATAACTTTAGAGACATTAATTTTCTCATTTTAGAACCCAATTATTAAATAAATTGGATTTTCTTTATTTAATACATAATGTATATACTACTATCCCTTTTTCAATATTTAATATTTAATGTAATTAAATCTTATCTTATTAAAATGTTTAAAATTAGTTCATTTGAATTAATTAAGTGAGCTTAATAATTAATTTAATTAGTCTAAGTAACAATTATCTTAAGGTTAATAAACTGGGCTTATTATAATTATTTTGGCCCAAATCTTATAATCTCCAACCCATCACTATATATATATACTCGGCCCATCAGTATTAAATCTCGGCCCAATGCATTCCTCCCTTAAGGCCCAAGAACAATTAAATTTTTAGCCCATACTTTTGTTTCACCCGGCCCGTAAACCCGGCCCAAAACCCGGCCCGTTTCTAGAACCCTCTATACTAACCCTAACCTAATTTCTTCCCCAGACATTACACAACTCTTTCTTTCCTCTCTCTCTCACCGCTTCTCCCTCTCTCTTTCCCTCTGCTTTCTCTCTTCCGTCTCTTCTTCTCTCGTTTCTTCTCTTCTTTTTGCCTCTATTCTTCTTCCTCACCCCTTTCACTCAATCCCTCTCTGATTCTCTCTTGGCGCCTCTCCTCTCTTCTGTTTCTTTTTCTATCTCTCTCTCAATCTCAAACTTTTACAGAAGGTAATTGTTGTTTTTCTTCCGATTAAATTTCTGGTTTGATTTATATTTTCAGAACCCTAAAACTGTTACTGCATGTCTTAAATTTTCGGTTTCTGTGGAAACTCTTGTGTGAATGTTCTGCTTTTACTTAGTTTAGATTCTGCTTTGTTTTAATTAGGTTGTATGTTGTTAATCCTAATGTCTGATTACTGAATTTGGTTCTTTCTTGTTTCTGGTTTTAAAGAAGGTAATTGATGGTCTTGATTCTTATTTACTTTCTGTTTTAAATTTTTAGAACCCTAAATCTTCACTGCATGTTGAAATCTTTGTTGAATTTTTAGATGTTTAAGCTTTCAAAGCTCCAATTCTGAAAGTTTCATATAATATTTCTGAACCTCTATTTGCTAATCTCGTTTCTTCTTGATTTTATTCTCGGCAGAAACTACTGGTTCAAGTTTGGGCTAGGGTGGAATCAAGGCTGTCGAATAGCACACAGCGTGCATAAGCTAAGCTTTATTTCCTCCTTACTTTAGATATTTAATTTCTGTTTCTTCTTGCCTACTATGATTAGTGTCTTATTTGTGTTTTAGATTTCTGAATTTTATCTCTTTGAGTCCTGAAATTTCTAAGTCTAATTATTTAGTTGGAAGTAATTGTTCTTGGTCTGCAGTATGTTTACTTATTGTTTACATTCTGAAATGAGTTAACAACCGATTTAGGTTCTGTAATTATTTCAAGTTTCTGTTTGTTCTGGACTTAGCAATATACTGCAGGGGTTCTGTAGTTTGTTTCTCTGGTTTGGATTGTATAATGAGTGTACTCTTATGTGCTAATGTAAGGAAGTTATGTTTCTGTTCTGGAAAATGTGTACTCTGCTTTAAATGAATGCTTACTTGACAGAAAATTATGTATTCATACTCTGTGTTTGTATTCTGGAAAAATGCTTTTGGGTTGTGGTTTAGACTATGAACATATATATATTAAGTTCAGTTTCTAGCCTTTAATCTGGGCTCTGAAAGCATATGATTGTGTATTCTGTTCTGAAATCATGATTTTTAACTGGGAGGAAAAAAATACAGATTGATGTTGTTGTGATATTTCTTAGCTGTCAACATATATATATGTTACAGTGTTATGTTTTCCTGGATTTAATTTGGGAGGCAGAACAGTTTATATATATATATGATTGTAAGTTGAATTAAAAGAGGTATAAATGGAAGGGATTGTTATAGCTGAATTTCCTTACATCAAGACTTTAACTACTTCTCTTTGTGGAATGAAAATAAGACTGCTTCACTGGCTAGTGTTTATGTGTTTTTGTGCTGATTTGTGGGTAGTGCTAAACGTTCAAGAGCAGCCCTGCACACCTTTTTACAGTTATGTTGCAAGGCTGTGATCTTAACTTAGTGCTTAAGTTTGATAGTTCTATTAATAGCTTTAATATTATTGTTTTATAGGGCATGGAATGAAGCATGGATCAACCTTGGAACTCCTCCCTTCTCATCCTAACTGTCCTTTCAATGTTTTATAATATCATTACTTACACTTATAGCAATATTTTCTGCTTTCCTTTGTTTTAAAGACTGCAATATAGCAGCTTGTGTCCCCTAGCTTAGCTTTTGAATTGTTTTGTTTAATGACATGTATTAGAGGTTGGTGTTGGCAATCTATGTATTATCACACATATAGATATATATAAGATATGATGTACTCAAGTGTTTTCATTTACTTTCTTTCCTTCATTACTTTATTATATATTTATTTGCATGCATGTTCATCCACTTGCTTGTTTGAATATTTCCTTCTCCATCATAATTTCAGATTTCACTAAGTGTATAATTATATACACATGCGTGTGGTTCTATACTTGCATGTACCAATTTACTTAGTAACTATATATATATATAAATATAACCGTATAGTATGTTTCCCACACACACACACATATATATATATATAAATCACCAACTTAATCATTCAAATACATAGTATGCACCTATGTACATCATTTATATACTTCAAATGATATATCACTTATATCTACACTTATGTTTTTCCAAAGTATGAACATATATTTTAAGATATTAATCAAGATTTCTTTAATTATCTTATTATACAAATCAAAAATCCCTCTTTACTAGAATTAAATTCTCGATATTTAAATAAAATGATCACTATATAAATAACAATCGCATTAAACTATCGTTAACTTCGTTAATTAAAAGACGGGGTATTACAAGGGTTTAGGGTTTAGATTATGGTTTAGTATAGGGTCTTGGGTTTAGTTTGGTGTTTAAAGTTTAATTAAAGGTTTAGCATTTAGGGTTATTATTTAAGGTTTAGTTTAGGGTTTAGGGTTCAGTTTACAATTTAAAGTTTGAGGTTTATTGTTTAGGATTAAAGGTTTAGGGTTTAGAGTATTGGATTAATGTTTAATGTTTAATTTATGTTTTAGGGTTGAGGGTTTAGGGTTTATGATTTCTGTTTAGTTTAGAGTTTAGGGTTTAGTTTTGTCTTTCGAGTTGGATTAAATATTAATGGTTTAGGGTTATGATTTAAGGTTTAGTTTAGGGTTTAGGATTTAGTTTAGGGTTTAAGATTTAGTTTATGGTTGTGGTTATGGTTTAGGGGTTAGTTTAGGATTTAAGTTTTTGGAATTAAAGTTTAATTTAGGATTTATGCTTTAGTTTTGGGTGTAGTTTAAAATTTAGGGAGTAGGATTTAGTTTAGGGTTTAGGGTCTATCATTTAGGGTGCAGTTTATAGTTTAGGGTTTAGGATTTATTTTGGGGTTTAGTGTTATGGTTTAGGCTTTAGGGTTGAAGGTTTTTAGTTTTGGTTAGCGTTTAGGGTTTTGTTTATGTTTTATGGTTTAGGGTTTAGAGTATTGGTTTAGGGTTTAGAGTTTTGCTTTAGGGTGTGATGTTAAGTTTGGGTTTTAAGGTTTAGCGTTTACGATTTAGGGTTTAGGGTTTACGATTTAGGGTTTAAGATTTAAGATTTAGGATTTAGAGTTTCGGTTTTGGGTTTAGGGTTTGGGGTAAAGGGTTTAGGCTTAGTTTTGGGTTTAAGGTTTAATTGAAGGTTGAGAGTTTAGTTCATAATTTTAAATTTAAGTTATAGGGTTTTGTTTGTAATTTAGTGTTTAGGTTTAGGGTTTAGTTTAGGATTTAGAGTTTAGGGTTTTTGTTAGGGTTTACGGTTTATAGTATTTTTTTAGGGTTTCAAGTTTAGTTTAGGTTTTACGGTTTACGGTTTAGGTGATGGTTTAGGATCTAGATTTGGATTTAGTCTTTAATTAAATGTTTAAGGTTTAGGGTTATGTTTTGGGTTTAGTTTAGGTTTTAAGATTTAGTTTAGGATTTAGGGTTTAGAGTTTTTGGTTTAGGGTTTCGAGTTTAGTTTATGTTTTAGGGTTTACATTTTAGTTCATAGTTTAGGGTCTGGGATTTAGGATTTTGTTTAATGGTTGAAGGTTTAGTTTTTGGTTTAGTGTTTATTTTTTTTGTTTTTTTGTTTTTTTGGTTTAGTGTTTATTTAAAGGTTTAAGGTTTATTTTTATGATTTAGGGTTTAGTTTAGGGTTTAGGGTATTTTAGGATTTAAGATTTGAGGTTTATAGTTTAGGATTATGGGTTTAAGGTTTAGAGTTATGGTTTTGGGTTTAGCTTTAAGTTTATGTTTTAGGGTTTAGAGTTTAGATGAGGGTTTAGGGTTTATGATTTATGTTCTGTATAGGGTTTATGGTTTAGTTAAGTGTTTAGAGTTTAATTAAAGGGTTAGCATTTAGGGTTTAGGGTTTAAAGTATTGGTTTAATGTTTAGTGTTTAGTTTATGTTTTAGGGTTTAGGGTTTAGTTAAGGATTTAGGATTTTGTAATGCCCGGACTTTTTGCTTCCGAATAAATTAGCGAATCACTTGAAACTTCCAACTTGTATTCGAATTTCGAGACAAATGTTTCGATAATTAATAAGAATAATTTAATTTAATAGTAACTCTTATGTAAATTCGAATATATCCGAGCCTTTAGAACGTGAGCCGGTGTTGCTAATTATAAATTAGTAGCAAGACATTAACCAAGCTTGTAGTAATTAAAAATCAATTATTAAGAATAGTGATTACTATCTAATAGTAAGAATTTAATAGTGAATTATGAGGAAAGAAATTATTGATAGTAATTAATGATTTTAGGGCGATTAGTAGTGATTAATAATTTTAATACGAACCATTAATAGTGATTTATGATGATGATAAATAGTAATGAAAACAAGTGTGAGTGTTTAATTAAGTACCAATATGGTTAGTTGCATAACATCAAAGTCTATATGTTGGTGTTGGACGTATGGGTCCCAGAAATCAACAAATGAGTAATGTAGAAAAATGGTATACTGCCATCTGTGGGAGAATGATAATAGACAAAATCCTAACAATACAATTAAGATTTTATACATCATCAACTATCAAGTGAATCTTGATTAAAGAGAAAAGTTTACTACCTCAAATGGAGAGCTAAATTCTAAAACAACTAGACTAGAAGACTACATAGAAAACAAAGGTAAAAGTAAAGAAAAGAAAAGAGTGGACTAAGGTGGTGCTGCTCGAACAAAGAGAAGGTAAAAGCTGTCCTTTCTCCTGCACCATTCCATGCTGCCAACCTGTAGCAAAAGACAAAGAAGTTGTCTTAAGAAATAAAACCATCACCCTACAAGACTTGAAAAGTAGGGAAGAGAAAATGTAAGTAGTTTATAAATGCATATACAAGTCAAATAATGTATTATAAGAAAAGAGAGTGATCTAGGAGCATGGCTTGATGGTAAACATTGACAGGTTGGACAAAGACGTGTTGGTATACACTCTTCTACTCTTTAAAACCTTACACATTAAATAATGATTAGCTATGCAACAAAAAGTCAGATTTGCAGTACTAGATGTATAGTAATAGATTTTCAGTAGTAGATGTAGTAGGCTTTATGTAGACTAAAAATAGTGATATAGGGGGAGATGAAAGATATTCAAGGATTTAAACATTCAAGGGCATTATGAAATATCTATATATATGCAACAGAAGATCAATTAGAATCTAAAGTCCTAGACCTCAAACAGATTTCTTCCTCCTATAAATATCAACTCCTCCAATCCTCTAAAGAGTTTTTATAACTCGCACAATAACAGTCAAGCACTCAGCAAGCAAACACATTTTCTACCCATACTAAAACTACCTCGAGAGCTTAAGGAAGAAGCTCTGCCCACCTCATTACTCAACAAGAAGTGTTCAATCCATCTCAAAACAAGAAGTGTTAATTCTTGAGGTATACAAATTTCGTACCTTAGCTTTTACTCTTTTAGCATTAAGTTCAAACCATCTTCTACTCAAACAAAATTTAGAAATTAGAAACACATATTTATTGTGCTCTCTCTTCGGTTCTAAACTATAGTACTGATTTTAGACACATTTTATATATATATTTTTATTTTTTATATTGAACTTTAGAACTCAAGTTATGCTCAGAACATAGAAAGGAAATTAAAATGCATAAAATTTAGAAATAAGTTTAGAAATTGAAGATAGGATTAACACATGCCAAAGTTAAAAGCTTTTGCCCCATAACTCTCACTATACCCAAAATTGAGAAGTAATTGGAGCATGCAGAAGGCTAAGCATCCAAGATATAAGACCTTTACCTTGAGACTTCCGACGACATAGCGCCGGTAAGTTTCCACCGACGGCAGACCCCAGACAGCTTCATCAAGCTTCGAACGGTTCCGACAGACCCCGAATGGCTCCCGACGGCCCTGAAACCGCCCCGAACCATCCCGAACCAGTTTCGAATTACCTCGAACAGTCCCAAACCAGCCTCGAACAGCCCGAACCAATCCCGAACAACCTCGAACTAGTTTCGAACAGCTCCAAATTCTCCCGAACAGTCCCGAACGGTTTCTGTTGGTTCCGAAAGAGCAAGGTTTGGTGTATGGGGGGGGGGGGAATACACCAAATACACAAACTTTTCAGTTTACTTGACTAATTAAAAGGAGAGATTTAAGCTTTCTGTATTACAGATTGCTCATATTGACAGACCAGATCGATTATCTAATCAATCGTGTTCTGTCCAAGCAGAATCTCTCGAGAGAGTAATACAAAGCAGAAAGTAAGAGTAATCTTATTCTCCAGCAGTGTATTGTGTGCGGAATAATGGTGGCCTTAGTCGGTGCTCTTGTCACGCCCGCCCTCCGCTATGGATAGCGAAGTCGGGGAAACCGT
>JAPKLX010003794.1:0-10631 GCA_026898415.1 Leonotis leonurus | reverse complement strand
GATTTCTGAAAAAATTAACATGAGCAAATTCCTCTCCTAAATAACTTACAAATTCTCCACGACATATCTTCTTAAGGTCAGATCTAAGCAGATTAGTCTAATATTTCTCATTTAAATCCTTTTATATATCCAAAAAAGCAAATCTGCACATTCCCTTTACATATATAAATCTTTTGAAAGAAAAGGCTATTTTCTTAATTATAAGATAGTAAGAATCATGAGAAGTATTACCTGAAATGAGGAAAGACTGAGCTGAAAATGCTAAGATCTGTAGATTTAGTGATTGAATTGAAAGAGAGAAAGAATAGATCTAAAGTTGACTTGGGAATGAGTGGGAGTTGGTCTTTTTTTAATAATTGACTGCAATTAAGTATTTATGTCTCATTTCTCGGAAACAAGTGTAGCAGAATTTTCTCAATAAATTGAATTGAATGCCATAACAGTATCACCAAACTTTATTATACTGATTGATTTCAGTTATAGTGTACTTCCTCTGATTTATTATAGAAACATTATTAAAATTTTATTATTTTTATTTAAATTTGAAATTCATTTTTACATGTATACCCTCATATTTAAATTATAGAAACATTATTAAGTATGTCCCCTAATTAGCTATAATTGCGATTTTCATATCTTATTATATATGCAAAATATATTTCTTCATATATTTATAAATCGAATAAAAGTATTCACCATGTATATAAATATATATCAATTTATTTTTAGAAAATAATATTTTTGTCAATCTTAAATAAAATATATATTATCATTATTACAAGAAATTTTCAATTTATAATATTATTTTTGCATATATATGTGTGTGTGCATGTGTTACGTAAGCTTAATGTGATACTCATAATAATTCTTTTAGTTATATATTTAACATAATTAGTATGAACTCCGTAACACTTATACGCAAACGTAAATTAATCGCAACATCATAATTTTGAAGAACTTCTTTTATATTATCGGTCATGATCGCCTATTGAATGAATTTCTACTGAGAATATATATATTATTGGTCACGACATTAACTAAGTAATAGTTTGGTCCTAATTGTTCGTTAATGTTTAATTATAATTAGTTGTGTCCAAGACATAATTTTATTTCGACCATATATTTCATTTTTGAAAAAATATATTTCTTTGTGAGTATTAATTATTATCCATAAGATGGTTAAATATATATATTATTGGTCACGACATTAACTAAGTAAAAGTTTGGTCCTAATTCTTCTTTAATGTTTAATTATAATTAGTTGTGCTCAAGACATAATTTTATTTCGACCATATATTTCATTTTTTTAAAAAAATATTTCTTTGTGAGTATTATCATCCATAAGATGGTTAAATTAAAAATCACATTATGTCTTGAGACATTATGTCATTTTATCACTATCCTTGAATGCAATAATAATATCACGAAAGTTTATTACTCCCTCCGTCCCATCTTATATGTTCCAAAACTTTTCGGACCGCATACCAATACATCTATTAATTACTCCACCTACTCTCTCTTAATTACCTTTACCTACTTTTTCCTTCTTTCTTTATTTGTAATTTAATACTCATTTGTTGACTTCTCTTTCTTTATTTAATTAAACACCTAGATTATTTTTAATTGCTTTATTTTTTAGATTATGTAATTAAACTGTTTATATTTCGAAAAAAATGATTTTTAAACTAATGAATACTTAATGCTTTTTATTTATTCGGAATTAAACTAACTAAATTAAGATTATGATTATTAATCAAACAAACAAAATTAAAGAAACTGAAATTGGATAATTTGCTGAATTGAAATTAAAGAAATTGAAATTTTAAACATTTGCCACACAAATTTCAAAACAAAAATTTGGATCCAAATTCAAACTTCCCTCTAAAAATTCAAACATAAAGTTAGTCCATAAATAAGCTAACACCCATTATCTATTCTTACAACACCAAAACTACCACTGCAACACCAAAAACAATGCCTCCAAGGGGAAAAGACCTTCCTCTTGCTACAAAAACATCCATCATCCAGTTCTTGCTCCAAGATTTGCGTAATGGAAAACCAGCAAGAGGCAGGATTGCTGAAGCATCTTCCACCTTTTCTTGTTGTCGAAGGACCATCAGTCGGCTGTGGGCTGCATCCAAAGAAGAGAGAGACACAGGTAAGTGTATTCAAGTTGCAAACAAAAGAGTTGGAGTAAAGAGAAAAAGAATAGAGATTGATTTGTCACTCATATCAAGCTTAGAGTTATTCCATCGAAGCACAGTTAGAAAACTTGCAAAAGGTATTAAATGCAGCAAATCAGTGGTTGGAAGATGGATAACAAGTGGACTGATCAGAAGTCATTCAAATGCCATCAAACCAAATTTAACAGCCCCAAACAAACTCTTGAGAATGCATTTTTCTCTAGAAGCTATAGAGTTTGATAGGTTGCTCAACACACTGAAATTCAAAAGCATGCACAACACAGTGCACATAGATGAGAAGTGGTTCTATATCTCCAAGACATCACACAGATTTTATTTAACTCCAGATGAAGAAGAGCCACATAGAACATGTAAGAGTAAGAAGTTCATTACAAAAATCATGTTTATGTGTGCAGTGTGTAGGCCTTTATTTGCAAAGGATGAGACTGTGATTTTTGATGGGAAGATAGGCATCTTCCCATTCACTGAACAAGTGCCAGCCAAGAGAAGAAGTAAGAACAGAGCAGCAGGCACACTTGAGACTAAACCCATAGTCTCAATCACAAAAGAAGTCATTAAAGACTGCCTAATCACAAAGGTAATGAGCACGAGTGAAATATGTGGTAATTGTAATGGTAGATTGTCTAGAGTAGAACTTGTTTCAGTTGTAACCTAATGTGCAATTTATGATTTTCAGTTAATGATTTTTAGTTTATGTTGTTATAATGACAGATTATACCTGCAATCATGTCAAAGTGGCCACAAACAGCATCAAAACAAATCTTCATCCAACAAGATAATGCTAAACCACATATCAAGGACAATGATCCTGAATTTAGAGCTGCAGCCACACAACAAGGTTTTGACATAAGCATAACTCATCAACCCCCCAACTCACCAGATACAAATGTGAATGATTTAGGGTGGTTTAGAGCAATACAAAGCCTACAAACTGAAAGTGTGTGCAAGAATGTGGATGAATTGGTATCTGCAGTGATAACCTCTTTTGAAATGCTAACATCATTTACTCTGAATAAGGTTTTTCTTAGTCTACAGAGTTGTATGGTAGAGATTCTAAGGTTTAAGGGCCAGAATTGCTACAAAATTCCCCACATGAAGAAAGATACACTAATGAGGGAAAACAGGCTGCCTATTAACTTGGAGGTTTCAAAGGAGTTGGTCTTAGACTGCATAGCTTATCTTCAAGGGCATGGAATTCAGATGGACTTAGCAATTGAAGACAATGATGTGCAGACAGTAGTTTAGGCATGTTTGGTGTGCAGACATTAGTTTAAGTGCATGTAGTTTTTGAAAGCTAGTTTGGATAGGTGTTAAAAGCTAGCTTTGGACAAAGACATGTTTTTTGTATCGAGTGAAAACTCTTTTTTTTGTATGCTGGATTCAGATATCTAAGTGTAGTATCACAAGTTTATTTTGTAAACAAAGCAGATATCATCACTATCACTATCCAAACTAGTAATCAAACTCACTGAACTCAAACCCACACAGATACCAAACACAACCATCAACCGAAATCACAACATCATAATCACAACATCTGGAATCAAGTGCATGTCATGTACAGAACAATCAACCATCTCATCTCACATAATTTACACACAAATATCATCATTTCAGCAATTATTATCCATCTCCCACACCACAACCAGCAGCATCACAGAACATCACAACCAACAACCAGCAACATAATTACAGAATAGTGGACATATATGCTTGAACAGAACAGAACACATCTCATGAGGGAAAGATCTCACTAGATTAAACAATCCAGGGACTAAAATCTCCATCATCTTGAGTGAACCACGAGGTATGTTCTTCACATAAGCAAGAAGCTCATTCTCAGCCAAGAATTGCCTTCGAATGGCCAAGAACTACTCAGATTCCGTCCATTGCACGAAATTAGATTCTGAATCCACAAAGGGTGATTCCTCCGTGTCTGCAACTTCACCACCGCTCAGAGGCATCCACATATCATCACTGGCCTCAGAAACCCTAGGATCGAACTGGACAGATCCTCCACAGATCCAGTCGGGATCTTTGCTAGGAATATTTTTATGGGCAGGACAAGTCAACCGTGGGTTAAGGAAAGGAAATGACGAGTCAAACTTCAATGCACCACTTCTAGCCTAAAATTTTTTGCCACAACAACATGCAGAACCCAAAAACTCCACGGCGGCGTTCCCACCGCTCAAATGGAGTGAATCGAAGGTTTTATCATCACAGGCCTCAGGTTTTAATGGATCTAGGGTTTCTGGGGGAGAGGAAGAAGATGAATCAAGTGTAATATCGGATGAGAGAAGATGGCCAACAGAAAACAACGGGCTAGAGCTCATCACTGCGGTGGAAACACCTAAACAAATTAGGGTTTCGGGAAGGAGATGTGAGAAATCGCTGCAAAGGGTTTCGGGAAGGAGAATCGCAAGGAAGAGGGAGAGTACAGAGAGAGGCGGATAGAATGATTAGGGTTAGGGTATTAAGGTTAGTGAGTTTAGTGGGTTTAGTTAGTTTAAGTGGGCTGGGTCAACCTAATTTATGTCCATTTTTGGAAAGTGGACATATATGCTGGGACAGCCCAATTAGGAATTGTGGACATTTATGCTGGGACTGAGGGAGTATAATCTTTCTATTTTATTAATAATGACTTACTTTAACTATAAGGGAAAATGATTTTAAAATACACTAACTATAGTCATTTTTTTAATTTTAACAAGAATTATTAAACATTTTTATAAATACATGAACTTTAACACTTACTCAATTTTAGACATAACGTTGACTTTACACAAAAATCGAAACTGATATGGCACAACTTATCTGATGTGGATTTTTTGAATTATTTAAAATTCATGAACTTTTAATGTTATATTAATTTTAACATGAACTTTAGTACTTACTCAATTTTTGACATAAAGTTGATTTTACACAAAATCGGGACTTATGATGTGGATTTTAAATCAAATATAAATATTTATAAAAAACAAATATTGGAATCGAATCAAATAATTCGAATATCTACATCAAATCGAATGCGAATCTAATTTTAATATAAAATATTTTAGTTGATTTGATTCGTTTACAACCCTATGCAGTGGCGCCGTAATCGCGCGGGAACGTGCTCGGGAAGTTGAGGCAAACGCTGGGGCCGCAGAAGTGTAATACGGCGCCGTAAAATATTCAATTTGTATTTAATAATCGTGAATATGATATATTCTTAAATGCTAAATAATTAATAATTGAAGTGAAGCAAAAATATTAATAATTTAAAATTCACGTCATAAGTCACGATTTTGTGAAAAATCAACTTTATGTCAAAAATTGAGTAAGTACTAAAGTTCATGTTAAAATTAATATAACATTAAAAGTTCATGTATTTTAAATAATTTAAAAAATCCATGTCAGATAAGTTGTGCCATGTCAGTTTCGATTTTTTTGTAAAGTCAACGCTATGTCGAAAATTGAGTAAATAATAAAGTTCGTGTATTTATAGAAATGTTTAATAGTTCGTGTTAAAATTAAGAAAATGACTATAGTTGGTGTATTTTAAAATCATTGCCCCTAATTATAATTATGAAAATTTATTAATTAAAGTGGGTCATTATCGATGAGAAAAACATAATATCTCGTTATTGGCTAACTATTCATACATTTGCTAATTACAATGGGCCGGTCAAATCCAAATCCATGATATCATGTACCAAGTTCAGACTCAGGATATTAAACGGGGTGTATTGGTTTAGTATTTATCAGGATTTTAAAAGACTATTTTGTTGTAAAAAAAATAGGTTGGTATTCAATCAGGATTTTATGTCATTTAAAAACAATCCACCCTATTCAATTTGGATTGTAAATCTTTTTTAAAGAATGCAGTGAAATTCATCGGTATTCGTTCAAGACTTTTTATTATTTAAAAAGAATCTATTGGTATTAAAAAATATACAGATTTTAACGGATTCTTGTGTTATATGGATTTTGATGGATTTAAATGGACTTTTTAGTGTTATTTATATATACTAATAATTCAATCCAAATTAATGAGATTTCATATGAATCTTTGTTCAACGTGAAAATAACCATGAATGCATATTTTTAAGGATTTCACTTCAATGGAAATTTTACTGTACCTTTATTCTCTTCTTTTTTTACATCATTCCTTTCAATCATGTCTCAATCTATAGAGTACTACTCCCTCTGTCACATTTCATTAGACCCATTAAACTAGTATGACCTCTGTAACTAGGGGTGTAATCGAACCGAACTGAACCGAATACTGTCAGGCTCGAGTTCGGTTCGTTTAAAAATTTAAAGGTTCGAGTTCGGTTCGAGTTCGATTCGAGTTTTGAAAACCAAGCTCGAGTTCGGTTCGATAAATAAAAATCGAGCTCGAGTTCAGTTCGAGTTCGGTTCGTTAATTATTCGATTTAATAGTAAATTCGAACCCGAGCTCGAACTTGGCTCGAGTTCGCTAAATATTCGAGTTCGTTAATTAAATTATTTTGTTAATATATATATATTTATATTAATTTGATAAGTTCGTGAACTAGTTCGTATATAAAATTCGCGAACTATTTGAAGGTTGGCTCGTTTATTAAGTTCGTGAACAGGTTCGTTTACAAAGTTCGCGAACTATTCGAAGTTCGGTTCATTAAGGCTCGAATTCGAACATGTTCGCGAACTTTTCGAACCGAATATTATTAGGTTCGAGTTCGGTTCGTAAAAATATTCGAGCTCGATTCGAGGCTCGAGTTCGGTTCGTTTAGAAAATGAACTTTTATCGAACGAATTTTTAACGAATCGAACCCCGAATAGTTCGTGAATAGTTTGGTTCGCTTACAGCCCTATCTGTAACACCTGTACGCAAATGTAAATTAGTCGCAACATCATAATTTTGAAGAACTTCTTTTATATTATCGGTCATGGTCGCCTATTGAGTGAATTTCTACTGAGAATATATATATTATTGGTCACGACATTAACTAAGTAATAGTTTGGTCCTAATTCTTCGTTAATGTTTAATTATAATTAGTTGCGCTGAACACATAAGTTTATTATACTCTTTCTATTCTATTAATAATGACTTACTTTAATTATAATTATGAAAATTTATTAATTAAAGTGAATCATTATCAATGAGAAAAACATAATATCTTGTTATTGGCTAACTATTCATACATTTGCTAATTACAATGGGCCGGTCAAATCCAAATCCATGATATCATGTACCAAGTTCAAACTCAATATATTAAATTTCATAGGTGTACTTGAGCAAACTTTTAGGTTCGATATGTTTAAAACCTACATAAGCTCGATCTAAATAATTATATATTTAATATTTAAATTGTAAATAATATAAAGATTATTATTATTGTAACATATATTAAATATAAATTAATAGCTAGACACCTTAAACAAGATAGTAAATAAATAAATATTTAATTTAGTGTTTATTTACATTTAATAAATATTTAAAGGTATAAAATATTAAAATTTTTAAATGTATATTAAGAATGAAAGATTATACATATAAAAAAATTCATCCGATCCAAATCTGCTCGGCCCATGCATACCTTGTGCTCAGCTTGATTTCCAAATTTGATTAAAAATGACAAAGTGAATAATAATACATAGGGATGTTATAGTCCAAAAAAATTATAAAAAACAAATAATAGCCACCAACATAAAAATCATGTTTAAATTCTAGCTTTGAAAACGAGCTATCTTATTGACTTTTGGGGTCAACTTGAATGGAAAAGAGTGAGAGAGAGTATTATATTTATAATATAATTGAATCTGTTTTTAAAAAGATTAACAAATGTACATCTCGTCACCACTCACCTATCACTACTACATGAGAATCTTTAGGAGGAAGTTTCCCTTGCATATTTAGACTTGTTCAAATCTTACTTGAGAAGATGTCTCAACTTGGTTGGTATGTATTTGTATCATCATATGCATATTTTATTTAAACCCACAAACAGAGCAATCACCAAACCTCCAAAAAATTCCTCTAAACATCACCAAAAATGAAGCATGATTTCTTCACAAATCTACCATCAGAAATCATCACAAATATCCTCTCAAGACTCCCTATTAAGGCCATTGCAAGAAGCAGGTGTGTTTGCAAACCATGGCTTCATCTGCTTCAGTCTAATGATTTTGTCAATTCCCATCTTGCTAAATCAATCCCAACTCTAGCTGTCTTGAAACCAAAAACAGACTCAAGTTCATGCACGATTTTCGAACTCGAAGACGGACAAGATCTCGAGCAACACGATCATCACTACAATCCACTCACCGAGTTCGATTTCCCTCACATTGTTGAAATAAGGTGTTCTGCTAATGGCCTCCTCTTCCTATCCCTCTCTTATGGCTACTACAAGTCAGAAGCTCATTATGTATGTAACCCGATCACTCGCGCCTATATTTTTGTGCAGAGCTTTTAGAATGACCTCAAAGTCATTTATCATCTTTGCATCGTTGAGTGCTTTATCTGCAGTATGCTCCACCACTTTTGACACAAAAGACTGTGCAGCCTTCAAAACAATCTCCCCCAGCATTCCCAAAGCCAATTCAAACATTCTTACAATTCCTCTCTTCTCACAAAAGTACATACATGAAGCTATTAATCAAACATTAGTGTGGCATTAAATCTAATCAGAAGTAAATCATCTACCATTAATTTATTTGCAAGTGAGAATACAGAAGTGAAAATGAATATTCAATATGTGATGAACGTTATAAATAGCTTGAAATAATCTGTTAATTAAACAAAATGGAACAAATAGCAATGTACGCGAGCCATACCTTAAAAAGAAAGTCATACTGATATATAAGAGAAAATAATAAGTGAAAAGATATAACAATTCCAATGGAAAAAAAAAATGCATAAAACAACCTCGTGTTTTAAAAAATATGCACCAAACACCCTTTTGTTTATTAATATTAATGTAATCTAATTTAAAAAAAAATTGAATAGAAAACCTAAATGGTTAACTTTATCAGAAAATGTGAATTATGTATTTTTTTTTCATTTAATAAGTTTGGATTGACGTAAATACCTTTCATCCAACCACAAACACAATGCATTATTTGTCATCATTATGTTCATTTTGTTAAATTAATTACAATATGACTATACATATTAAGTTAATGTTGCTTCTTCTATTCCTTAATACGGTGAATTGAAAAAATAGAATACACAATAGAGTTGTACATGAATCGAATCAAAATGAATAACACAATATTCAATTCGTAAAAATATTCAATTCGTATTTGTATATTAAATAATTATTTGTATTTGATACGATGTGAATATTCAGATAATTCGATTCAATTTAAATTTTTTAATTTATTAAATAATATTCTAAATTTTTAAATTAAAATTCAATTTGATTCGAAATTCACACTTATAAAAGAGTGAAAATTAATTTATAAAATATTTTTGATATAAAAAATAGGTGTAAGAATTATATATTTATGTATATAAACATCATATGAATATATAAATATGTATATAGATATATATATACACTTAATCATAAATATCGGTTCAAATATTATAATATTCAATTTTTATTTAAATATTAATTGAATCCAAAAAATAATTATATTTATTTTCGAATCATTGAATTTTGAATTTGAATCATCAAATTTTGAATCGAACTAAAATTTTTTGATTTGTGTACTACCCTAACATTCAATTGTTCTCTTTTCTCATTTTAGAATTTATAAAACATATAAATATACAGTCGAGTTTAATACTAAAAAATCATATAGATAGAGCTTTACCTGCAATAAGTCTAGGAATTGTCGACTGGAGTGATTGATCTACCTACATATCCAATCACAAAAAGAAAAGAAAAGAAAAAGTCAATCACTATGTAGATTTAGTGATTGAATTGAAAGAGAGAAAGAATAGATCTAAAGTTGACTCTGGGAATGAGTGGGAGTTGGTCTTTTTTTAATAATTGACTGCAATTGAGTATTTATTTCTCATTTCTCGGAAACAAGTGTAGTAAAATTTTCACAACAAATCTTGAATCCAAAGGCATGCATGTGATGGGAACAAAAGCAAAATTTGGGCCTTTATGGGCTCAGTGCCATAACAAACATATTATTCCAGGCCCATTTGTTTCTGTCGATTTTTTGTTTTAGAATTATTTTTTTGTCTACTCTTTGAACTAAATAAAATGAACTCAAAAGAACTGACTTTTTTGTAATGAATTCAGCTACTTGACTCCTGAAAAACAAATACAAGTTTTTCTACAATTGACTTATACTTTTTATTTAATAGTAGTATAAATGGAAAGAATATTCTAGAATTGGTTGTTGGTGGTTTGCTCGTTAGTGGTGGTGCTCGATGGTGATAAAAGAAGTCTATGTATAAACTTTTTCTCAGATATATACAAAGAATTTTTTGATGTTTTTTTT
>JAPKLX010001247.1:0-23969 GCA_026898415.1 Leonotis leonurus | reverse complement strand
ACGAAAGGTCGAACCAGCAGCTCGAGAACGAAGCAATCGTCAGCCAAGACTATTCAAGTAGGCTTTTCTCACTCTATGAAAATATATGTGTGCATGCTTTCAAAATGAAACGAGATATTTGCAAAGCACTGTCTTGCCATAAATGTTTTCGATTTATGTATGATGTCTATCTGTTATATGATAATCAAATTTGGGTTCCAGTGGGTTAGCGTCTCCACTCGAACTATGATTTGAAATCGAATTCGGGTTCCAGTGGGTTAGCGTCTCCACTCGAACTAGTGTACACAATGGACTATGAGTCAGCGAAAGGTTGACCGGTCAAGTGTCTGTGGGAAGTGGCCACTTCCCCGGCACAAATAACGTTCAGATATGGTTGATTACAAAAGAATTAGGACCATGGTCAAACTAGAACTTTCTCAAAGAAATGCTTTTGTGAACATAGGTGCTTTAGAAACAAAATCCCTATGATTCACATGAAATGGCTTGACAGTTATATATGTAAGTGTGCGATTTCGGCACGTGCCTACTGAGTACAATTTTGTACTCAGCCCTGCATGTATTTCTAAACGTGCAGGTTAAGAATGAAGAAGACGTGGGTGCTATATCGTGCTTTTGTCGGATTCCTAGTAGCTGACTCTTGGGGGTTCTACGTGTCTTCATACACGTAGGATTTCGTTACGTGATTCTACATTTCCGCTGCTATACCCTTATGTAATAAGACCGAATTTTGAACTCTTTAATTTAGTTACGTGATGTAACGAGCTTATGACTCTGACTTCCCGATTTACGGGATAAGTCCTTGTTTTATGTTATGAAGGGAATATTTATTGACTTTTTCTCGTCGCTTATTCCTTTCATTGGTCATGTTCCCGACTTTACTAGAATTAGTAGAAAGCGGGCGTGACATACTCAGCCCTGCATGTATTTCTAAATGTGCAGGTTGAGACATGATAAAAAGGAGATGCTATGACAGGCTTGTCGGTCTTGTATTTAAGTCTTGGGTGTCTACGTGTCTTCATACACGTAGACTTATGTCGATCCTTATTCCGCTGCAAGAGGTTCCATCAGTTTTTGTTTGGCGAAGGTGCCAATTATGTAAATTAACTCTTTGTCTGAACTGAACTCAGTTATCGAATTATCTTTTGTTTCAATCAAAGCTTTCAAGGTTCCACTTCATCTTTATTTATCTATTCTATAGTCGCGCACCCGGACTTTGCCACAAGGGCGGAGGAAGGGGACGTGACAGAGTGGTATCAGAGCAATTTGCTTTAAACCCAAGAGTCTTCTTTCGAGTTTAGTCTAGCATCGTTTGCTAGACTAATTGAGTTAGTCGACAAGCCTAGCACTCCGACACATCATACTCAATGAGAAGAAGGTAAAGGTTTCACAAGTTATGTTTTCATATGTAAAGGATATGCATATATCCTTATCTTAAGATCTTAAGAGTTAAGATCTGACCCTAAGAAATAGAAACCTATGAATATAACAAATCCCTTAAAGGAATAAGACGAATCTATGTGAATTAACTCTTACCTTCAATTCAAAGACGACGCAAAGGAAAGAAGGAAACGAGAAGAAAATCTAGAATGTAAAGGATGAGAGATGTAAGTAAAGAAAATCTAGAATGTAAAGGATGAGAGATGTAAGTAAGGAATAAATTTTTTTTTTGCATAATACCTTATGCTAAAAGCAAGAAATGGAACGAAATCCATTAAGAAGATTCGAGAAATCTTAAGTAACAAGTTTCAATAAAATGAATGCCAAATGAAAGATTTAAAAGCGTTCACCTTATGAACTTATGAAGAAATAATGAACCCAAGTGAGTGTTGTATAAGAATAAATAAAGCAAGTTAGTTATGAGATAAGTAAGGAAATCGTAAAAATTTGACAAATTTTTTTTTTATATATATATAGATGGCACGAATGATCCGTACGACCCGGAAACGCCTGACACCACGAGCCAGTCCAGCCACTATTTTATGGGAATACCAGACCTACGCTCCTTGCTTTAGAGATGACCTAGGGGAGTTCTTGTCCCATTTTAGGAGATTGTGGGCGGCAGCTCAGCCTCACGGAGCCACCGGGATGGATGGCATTATGTGCCTGACACAGCTACTGCCTCTACATTGGCAGGGATGGGCGCGGATGTCACAGGAGATTTCAACCACCCGATAGGGAGGAGCTACGAGCGAGAGGGAGATTTCTTGACTTTCATCGCCACCATCCACTCTTATTTCATAGTATACGGTAGTGCACCGAGGGGACCTTATGTACGACCAGGGGACTTGATGATGGTGGGGGAGACATTCAATATGTGGGCTCCACTACTACCTACTTTTGTACCAACTAGAGTGATTCCAGTAGTTCCGACATACAGTTGGCTACATCCGATTCCAGTCCCAGACTTTCCAGGGATGCACGATTACGAGGCTGGACCAGCATATCCAGCGAGAGAGGCACGACCCTTATCACCTATCCGACACTCGGTACCATCTGACCGAGCGTGCGGACGGCACGACGCAGAGGCGGGACCTTCTCGCCCTACTACCAGGGTGCGACGACCAGCACCGATCCACCGACCATACCTGATGGATTCCAGCGATAGCTCCTCGATGGAGAGGAGGATTCAGAGGATCCTCAGGGAGTTCTCAGACGCCGACAGCAAGGGCAAGGCCCCAGCTGTGTCCGACTCGGTGGAGGATTACACATCGAGCTCTCCACCGCCAGGCACCACGAGGGCAGATCCGATCTGCATACCTTCTGACGGGAGCCCTTCCCGTAAGATGATGTTCTCACCACCTGCAGGTTAGTTCTATGCAGATCTGCGGAGATAGCTTGACGCTGTACGGAGGCCGAGAGGGACAGAGGCCGAGGGAACCGGGCAGGTCGAAGAGGATGAGGAGGAGGACCCGGAGATGGATGCATCCTGGACAGATACTGCAGGGTCAGAAGCCTAGTGCTCGACGGGCGCTGATTGTTTAGCTGTTTTTATGTCATTTCTATTTTTATGATGTACCCATCAGCAACGGACCTTGTTTTTAGGCCATCCTGATGCTGTTTTATTTTTTTTGATTTTGTTACACGGAAACGGTGATTCTATGAGGACTGTTTCGTGATGCTGCTTAGATATTATCACCTTTTGTCAGTACAAGAACACATTAGCTAGTGTCTTGTGACTGAGTACCTTTTGTGATACCATCCGAGAGGGATGTGCATCATGTCATGTACTTAGATAGTACGTTTTGAGAGCTTCAGTTGTATTAAGTCCTTGAGGAGGCACATATGATGATATATATATATATATGACCTTAGGAGTCTTTTGCAATATATGAGATTCATATATTATGTTTTCACTTACTCAGTATTAAACTTATATGCATAATAAGACAGTAAGATTTCATAAGTGAATAATGATAATAAGATTTCAACTAAAACTCGATTATCTAACGGAATAAATATGAACTATCAGAATGCCATCAAGAAGAGCTGGACGCCCGAGAGGCAGTGGTAGAGGACGAGGTGCTAGGAACATAGAAGAAGAATTTGAAGCGGAACGAGGAGCAATCCCACCTCTCCCACAACCAGTAAGAAGAATAGAAGAACTATTCTTGCGACAGAACCCACCAGTGTTCAATGGGATGGGAGACCCAGCTGAGGCTGAAGTATGGATGCGTGCTCTGGAACGCATCTTTAACTTCTTGCGCTGCACCGATCAAGAACGCATGACTTGTGTTTCCTTCCAGCTGACAGGATCAGCTGACTATTGATGGGAAGCAAGGAGGAAGATAATGACTCCGGAGCAGTTAGGAAACCTAACTTGGGAAGAGCTCAAGATACAGCTTCAAGAACTTTTAGATCTAGGTTTCATCCGACCTAGTGTATCACCTTGGGGAGCGCCAGTGCTATTTGTGAAGAAAAAGGATGGAACCCTGAGGATGTGCATAGACTATAGAGGTCTAAACAAACTAACACTCAAGAACCGATATCCTTTGCCAAGGATAGACGATTTGTTTGATCAACTGAAGGGAGCAAGTGTTTTCTCGAAGATAGATTTACGCTCAGGATACCACCAACTGAAGATTCGATCCGAAGATGTCCCTAAAACAGCCTTTCAGACACGGTATGGTCACTACGAGTTTGTAGTGATGCCGTTCGGATTAACCAATGCACCTGCAGTGTTCATGGACCTAATGAACCAAGTGTTTCATCCTTACCTAGACAAATTTGTCCTAGTATTCATAGATGATGTTCTCATATACTCGAAGAGTGAAGAGGAGCATGAGAAACATCTAAGAATCACTTTGGAAGCCCTCAAGAACGAGCAGTTCTATGCCAAATTCAGTAAGTGCGAATTTTGGCTTAGAGAGGTAACTTTCCTTGGACACATTGTGTCGTCAGAAGGAATCAAGGTGGACCCTACAAGGTAGAAGCAGTACGAGATTGGAAATCACCAACCACTCCCAACGAAATCAGAAGTTTCTTAGGACTGGCGGGATATTACCGAAGATTCATAGAAGGATTTTCCAAGATAGCGAGACCAACGATGCAACAGCTGCGAAAAGGAATCAAGTACAAATGGTCTCAAGAGTGTGAGGATAGTTTTCAACGGTTGAAAGACAAGTTGACGACAGCCCCAGTTTTAGCTGTCCCAGAACCAAACAAGGAGTATGCCATCTACACAGATGCATCCAAGAATGGATTATGCTGTGTACTGATGCAGGAAGGGAAGGTGATAGCCTATGCATCACGACAACTCAGGCCGCACGAGCTTAACTATCCCACTCATGATCTGGAACTAGCTGCAGTAGTGCATGCTTTGAAAATTTGGAGGCACCACCTTTACGGAGTTCGATATGAAATTTTCATGGATCACAAAAGTCTCAAGTATTTCTTCGAGCAGAAGGATCTTAACATGAGACAGAGAAGATGGCTAGAGTTAGTAAAGGATTACGACTGCGGTATCAATTACCACCCGGGTAAAGCTAACGTAGTAACTGATGCTCTAAGTCGTAAAAGCTCATCAAAGATCGCATTCCTACTAACTCAAGAGGCAGACCTTCTAAGAGAGTTCAGTAAGATGAACTTAGAAGTTTTACAGCCTCTCGAAACTGTGGAAGGAGTTCTCGCAACCTTAGTGATAGAACCAGACCTGAGAGGTTGAGTTCTAGAAGCACAAAGGTTCGATGAGAAATTGGAAAAGATACGGCTCAAGGTGAGAAATAACGACGTCACAAACTACAGAGAAGAAGCTAACAACGCCATCACCTTCGAAGAAAGATTGTGCATTCCACACAATGAGAAGCTCAAGGATGAAATCATGAGCGAAGCACACGATACGCCCTATACCGCTCACCCGGGAAGTACAAAGATGTACCAAGACCTGAAAAGGAAATTTTGGTGGGAAGGTATGAAGCGAGACATAGCCTCTTTCGTGGAAAGATGTTTAGCTTGTCAACAAGTGAAAGCATTACACCAAAGACCCTATGGGAAACTACAGCCGTTAGAGATCCCAGAGTGGAAATGGGAACATATAGTGATGGATTTTGTGACTGGATTGCCCAAATCCAAGAGAGGAAATACTGCCATTTGGGTAATCGTGGATAGACTCACAAAATCTGCTCATTTTGTACCTATAATGATCACGTACGGTTCAGATAAGCTGGCTCAATTATACGTGCGAGAAATCGTATGCCTACACGGCGTACCGGTCTCGATAATGTCAGACCGAGACTCGAAGTTTACATCCAGATTCTGGATAAGCTTACAGAAAGAGTTAGGAACGAGGTTAAATTTTAGTACTGCCTTTCATCCACAAACTGATGGACAGTCCGAAAGGACTATTCAAACTCTGGAAGATATGTTGAGAACCGTGATTCTTGGCAGAGGCGGAAGATGGGAAGCAGTACTACCATTAATTGAGTTTGCCTATAACAACAGCTATCAGGCAACAATAGAAATGGCACCATATGAGGCACTTTATGGGAGAAAGTGTAGGTCGCCATTGTATTGGGACGAAGTTGGAGAAAGAGCCGTAGTAGGCCCGGACTCAGTCGGCGAAATGATAGAGATTGTTCGCCAGATTAGAGGAAAAATCAAAGAAGCACAAGACAGGCAGAAATCTTATGCCGACACTCGTAGAACCGAATTGCAATTCAAAGAAGGCGACCGAGTTTTTCTAAAAGTATCTCCGTCCAAAGGGATAATTAGATTCTAGAGAGGATAGGATCAATTGCTTACAGACTGGCATTGCCGCCGAGTTTCGGGAACGTTCATAATGTATTTCACGTGTCACAGCTTAGAAAATACATATTTGACCCCAAACACGTCATACATCAAGAAGAAATGGTTTTAAATCCCGATTTTTACGTATGAGGAAAAACCGAAGCTATTTTAGATCATAAGGTGCAACAACTCCGAAGTAAATCCATTTCACTAGTGAAAGTATTATGGAGAAATCATGGACAAGAAGAAGCTACCAGGGAACTGGAGGATAAAATGAGAGAAAAGTATCCCCAGTTGTTCGATTAGAAAATACAAATTTCGGGACGAAATTTTTGTTAAGAGGGGGAGGATGTAATGCCCCGTCTTTTTAATTACCGAATAAACGATATTCGAACACGCTTGTTATTTATATAATGAACATTTTAGTTAATTAATGAGAGTTTAATATAATTGAAGAAGAATTTTGGTTTAAGATGATAAGTATTTATCGATTTTGATTAATATCTCGATAGATATTGATATAAGGATATGTATATACTTTGAAAATATATAAGTGTAGGGACATGTTATATGTATGTATCTTGGCAATTTTAATGGTATGCATAGGTTACATACACAACAAAATAATGTGGTATAAATTTTATCTAGGTATATATATATATATATATAACATACGCTTGATATACATATGTTGTGTGAATTATCATAAGCAATAATAGAACCACACGCATGGTATAGATATATATGTTAAGACCTGCAAGTTATTGGGATTGGAAAGAAGGAAAAATTACACTCAAGAATGTAGCACATGCATATTTAGTAAAGTAAGGAAGGAAAGCTAATAAGTTGAAACACTTGAGTAGAAATCATATCTTATATATATATATATATATATGTGTTGGTATATAGCTTGCCAACACCAAACTCTATAATACATGTCAAAAAAGCTAAATTAGTAATATACAAACTGCACGGCAGTATACAATAAAAGGAAAGAAGGAAAACCTTCTATATATGTAAGAAGTATGTTGATATTATTACAACATAGGAAAGATATTTCCTAAAAGCCTATACACCAAGTGAAAGTTAAAGGTAGGAAAGTAAGAAGAGAAGCATGTTGCAGCATGGTTGGAGAGTAAAGAAGTGATAGAATAACAAGTCCCAACACTTAACCCTACTGCTGGATTTAAGAAGAAACATCCTTACCCTGCTTTTTTTTTTCTGCAGAGATGATTAGATAGATTAGGATAGAGAGTAACAAAACATTATATGTATAGAAGTTACTAACCTAAGCAAGAGAAGACATCTATATTAAGGGGTAAGGGCTGCCCTTTTTGAACCGTATAACACATAACAACAATCAGTTTTATCAAGTGCATGGAAGTAAACCTCTCAAGAAGAAGGAGTTAAAGGCAAAGGTAATACCCCCACCCTTAAACCTCTTTTATAGCAACAAGACAAACTTATAAACTACAAGACAGAAATGTAAAATTTGAACCATTTTCTATACCTAAAACAGAGTACCAACTGTGCAGTTTTTCAGATTCTAGAACCTAGATATACTTTCATATTTCAGAACATAAGACTCAATTATGTAGTCTTACCAAAGTCCAGTTTATATATACATATGTTTTAATATATCAGTAGATTGCCAGAATATAAACGTGGAATATATGTTCATAGTTTTGAAATACAAACCATAAGCAATTATAAAACAGAACATAGAAAACAGAATGTAGCCTTTCTTCATCAGAAAAATAGAACCGAGTATGAATATACGTTTTCTGTCAAATTAAGCATTTATAGAACATAGTACAAATTCCAGAACACAGAGACATATCTCCATCATTTTAGCATATAAGAGTAAACACACTATAAATTCTAAAGCCAGTTTAAGAATAAGACTTAATCAATTTATCAAGAAATATCATTTTCACAGAAGGATAAACCGAAGTTTAAGAGTAATTTCGGAGTATTATAAAGAAACCATGGACTCTTAAAACTTGAACTGTGATTGAACATGCAGTAACATAAAACATAAAACTTAGCTTAAGTTTGAGGATTTTCTTGGTGAGGAAAAGACCATCAGAACATCAACTCCAACCAAACTACCAGCAGCCAATCAAACCCTTTCAAAACCAAAAACGGGATAGAACAAGATTCAGTAAGTAAACATTAGGATCCACAAAATGCAAACCAAATCAAGAACTAAGCAGAATCGAAAAAAAATAAAGTGAGAGCAGGAATTTAAGAAAGATGAGATCTTTTACCTTGAATTACCGATTAGCTTCCACTAAGAGAAGTCTTGAGCTAGGAAGGCTTAGCTTCCTCCAGAAAATCAGATAGATTCAGAAAGTGTAGAAACTGAGAGAGAGATAGAGGGCCAGTGAGAAAGATTGAAAATGTAGATAAAAAGAACAGAAAGAAGAGAGATTCAAAGTGTTACCTGTGAGAGATTCAGCGGCAGTCCCCGCTGCTGCATCCCACCGGGAGAGCTCCAGCGAGAACACGAATCGGTCGAGAGCGAGAGAGGGAGAAGAGAAGTGGGCTGAGTCTGTGAGAGGGAGGCGAGTGAAAGTGAGAGTGGAGCGAATTAGGGTAAAGGTTAGGGTTAGTCTAGAACATGGGCCGGGTTACGGGCCGGTAACTGGGCCGGGTTGGTCAAATATTGGGCCAAGAAATTATAGGTGTTATGGGCTTTTAGTTGAGGGAAATGATTTATGATGTATGGGCCGAAAATAATTAGAATGAGCCCAATTTATTAATCTTAAGATAATTGATACTTAAACTAATTAAATTAATTAGTAAACTCACTTAATTAATTTTAATGGACTAGTTTAAACATTATAATAAGATAAGACTTAATTAAATTAAGCTTGTCATTTTAATTAAGATTGAGCTACATCAATTAGTAATACTAATAATGGAAGAAGAGGATAGTAATATATATATATACATTTAGTATTAATATTTAGAACTTATAATTTAGATAATTAAAGCCTAATTATTTGTCACGTCCCCATTTCACTTCTCTAAGGAAAATCGAGGAAGACGTGACTCGGGAAAAAAAATGCGGATAACGAAAAGAAACTTAAGCGTTGATATTAGGATGAAACATGAAACGTACCGCAAAAGATGGAAATTTCGATAGAATTGGGTGTTACGAAAAACCCAAGTACATAAACGAAAATACATAGTTCAAAGCCAAAAGAAATATCTGATAAGTTCTTGAATCTAAAACAAAAGTCTGGCAGCGGAAACTGGATCAATATCTAGATTTACATGTATGACGACATATAAATCACCGAGAGTAAAACATTAAGAGTTTGACAAAAACCACCGTTGAGCCTTCCACTTCGTCATCACGACTTAACCTGCACATTTATAAATATATGCAGGGCTGAGTACGAAAGTACTCAGTAAACACGTGCCGAAATCACATTTGTACTAATATATTTGCCATTGTCGTAACACAGTGCAACATAGGGATTTTGTCACTAAAGTACCTATGTTCACTAAAATTCTTGTGATCTTAAATGTTTGACTGCGCAGTCTAAGTTCTGGAGTAATCAAACATATCTGTAATTCTGGGTGTCAGGAAAGTGGCCACTTTCCGCGAACACTGAACCGGCCAACCCGCTAAGATAACTCACAGTTCTGGTGTACACTAGCCTTAAAAGATATAAATCTTTAAAGACCCGAAATCGATTAATTGTTCAACAGATACGCATCATACCAAATATAAATATTTTCGACAATGCAATATTTCATAAAGTTTTTAAATTCTACAGAATTTCTAAGGCGAAAATAGTAATTTGGTACAACGCATACGATTTGATTTGTAAAAGAAAGCCTACCTGAATTGCTTCCTCGTCTAGTAAGATCTTGAGTCTTTGATGTCTAGAGCTTTCCCTTTTGCTAAACCTTAATCGCAAATACGATAAAGATACTCATCGTGAGTATATAATTTATTTCATCTAAAAATGAAATAATATTCTATTATTCTAATCTTTTCACTCGACTAATATTCGAGTACTTAAAGATTTCTATAACTATTAAAATATTACTACTAATTTCGTAACTTAATAGATCTAATTGTTGGATTTAATCTAACTATTCATATCCAATCCCTTTAATTTCTAACTTAATCCAAAGATTAAATTTTATTAATCCCTTATTAAGGGATAACTTAATCCATTCTTAATTTTTAATCTGGGCCCATTCTACATAATTAAATAAGCCCATTATATATTACAACAAGCCCAATCTAACATCCTGTTTTTCAGCCCATTAAGATTTAATTTCCGGCCCGTTCGTTTTATTCATCTCTCGGCCCATTCGTTTGATTCATCACTCTAAGACCTCTAACCCTAACTTAGTTCACCAGATTTCCCTTCTCTCCCTCACCTCTCGTTCATGTTGTTCCCCCCCTTACACAGACGACTCTCTACACTCCACCCTTCGCTACTTCGAATTTCTTCTCCTCTCGGTCGTTCATCTATCTTCCTCGCGTCGACACTATGAGGTAATCCTTCCCTCTTCTCTCTATTTCCAAATTTTGTAGCTTTTAGAATCTTGACTTCTGTTTTGAACACCCTAGATTTCATTTACTATTTTCGATTCTCCCTTTCTGCATTTTGAAATTTCACTCCGTGAGTCTGCATGCTAGTTTTAGATTTTTTTTCTGAAATTGTTTTTAAACCTTTTAATTCTTTACTCTCTGCCCTCTCTCTCGATCTGTAGCAAGGTAAATTGGACGGTAAGGAGTTTGTCGGAGCTCTCTAAGCTGCAGTCCTTGGCTTTTCTTTTAAAGGTAATCTTTTAGTTATGTTCTTGTATTTTCGGGTTTTATATGATGCATGTTCTTTTCTCCTTCACAGTTTTGGTTTCAGAATTTGACAGGCTCTGTTTTCTAATTTGGGGTTCAAATTTTGGAATCTTTTATTTTAGATTTCAAGTCTTCGTTCTCTGCATGATTAAATTTTCTTTCAAGTTTGAGGGTTAAACATTTGGCTAGACCAAAATTTTATTCTGCATCTGGGCCTGACTTCTCTTTTTATTTCGAGTTGTGAAATGGAAGAACTTCAGTTAAGTTAAGAGTTTTCAAACTCTGATTTGTTTAAAGTTTTAGTCGAGTACTGACCTTGGTTTGTTCTTATTCTTGGCTAAGGGATACATTGATTGTTGGTCTTATTCTGATTTGCTCGTTGGAAGTGGTGTTGGAGATTGGTTGCCATATGAGGTAGTCTCTATGTTTTTAATTCTGTGATTTTATAACTTTTGAGTTGGTTTTTCTGTTCTGGAGGTATAAGAGTATGGGTTATGTTTTGGAGATTAAATACAATATACACATAATCCAAGTTATAAAATTAGAATATATATTTATATATGTCTATGTGTTCTGTTCTCAAATCTGAATACATATATATATAACTATCTAAGTGTTCTGTTTCTCTGCAAGTTGTTTCTTAACAATATAGAATCTAATTAAATTCTCAGTCTTCTAAGTTCTAGGCTTGCAAAATCTGAACTTAACAGTCAAGAGCTTCTAATTTTTTTTACCTCTTTGTTCTTTAAGTTTTGAAGAAGATGGGGTCTAAGGTTCAGTTTTCTTTTATAAATTTAGTAACACAGTTTTAAGATAACAGAAAGTCTTGAACTAATGCTAAGGAATAAGACTAAGGTATGAACCGGTACAGTCACACACATATACAGTTATATCTATGTTCTGAAGTCAGTATGCCTGTATTTTAAGTTCTGAAACGTCTTAGAAGTTCTATGTTCTGCATTCTTAACCCAAATTTTAAATCTTTACTAAATACTATAGAGAATACAAAGCTGAATGCTTGAGGTCTGTGTTTACCTCAATACTTCTGAAAATTCTGAGTGGGAATGACTTGGGTGACTTCTTGGGGTGGATAGGAGTTTCTTCGTAAGGCTTTAGTGTGTATATGGAACTGATTTCTTTTAAGATAGAGAAGTGTTTCTATTATAAGCTTCTATGCGTATAAGTAAGAGACTGTTGGTTAGGTTGCCTCTATCCCATATGTCATCTATATCACTCACTCTAGTTATCTATTTCACAGCTATAAACTCAAGTGTTATATTGATATGTTTCTGAATCTATTGACTTTTGGGGCATTAATCAATGTGATATTATCTCTTATGGTGCAGAGATCGATTGTGGAGAGTAGGAAGAGTGAAATGCTGCCTTCCTCAACCTGCATCCATGCTGTTCCTGACTCCTTTAGCCTTAACTAAATCTGCTTTTCCTTCTCTTCCTTTTAATATGATGTAACAGAAAGCCATGACTTATTGTAGTACATACAAGTGGTCTTCTCCCATAAATATTGTGAATCAAATCTACTCTGCAGATTTGGTTTTCCATTTCTATTTCTTTGTTCTAGATGCATGAATTTCCTCTTTTTATATTTATCTAGTACTCGATAGTTTCAAATTGAAACCTGTAAACCTCTAAGTTGTAATTATTGTTGGGAACCCTAAATTTAATTTTGATGATGGTCCTTCGAAACACACTTAGCTGTTTTATAGTTTAAACTGTTCTACGTGTTAAACAGATCACTAGAGATAAAGTGAATCATGTTATGGAACAGATTAGGAGATGAATTGATATGTAAAGGAAATATTCCTATAGAAGTCTATCTCAACTTAGTATAGAATGAAGGTCAAGATTTCACGCCAAAAGGAATCGATCTGCTGTAACAGACAGCAACCAGATCGATAACCAGATCGATGACCAGATCGCTACCTACAGTGAGAAACCAGAACGATTGAGTAATCAATCCACCAGCTGACATCATCCTACACATCACATGATCTTGCCACGTCAGGATTAAAGTCCATCCAACTGGGATTGGAAAGAAGATCTTCGGCTAACACATAGAAGGAAAGAGACCGTTAGCAATCTGCTTTCCATAACTCAAAGATTGAGTCAACCCTTCCTATATGGCAAGAACAGATATGATAGAAATCATTGATTGGCAATATACCATCTATCTCACGCCAATCAACAACGGCTAGAATTTCAAATTCAATGCTTATATAGTTGAAGTTAGAGATCTGGAGAGATGATAACACACGTGAGCTATACTATTGTCATACTTTCAAGCAATCAATCTGCTATCCAGACTTAGAATTTCAACACTCTGTGATTCTACATCACACCAACCACCTCGATTCAAGTCTGTCTTATCGAGAGAAAGGAGATCACTCTGCTAGCTAGTAGTCTTCTAGTGGTAACGTAGAGGTAATCTGTTATAAAGGGACACGACCTTTATTTCGTGCATTAGTATCTCTCTAGTTGTGATTGATACTTGTGACTCGTTTTCCACGAGTATAAAGAAGCAGAGTATCCTAGTAGTGGATAATCTGGTCTAGTTTTGACCAGATCGTGGACGTAGGGATTTCCCGAACCACGTTAAACAACTGTGTGCTTTACTTTCCTGCATATTTTATTTCTGTTGTTTAATATTCTAACCTTCCACACTATTATTCGATCTGCATCTCAATCAACCTCCTTAACATTCTGGATAATTCCTAAGGTTTTCTAAACAAGAGCAATCTCTAATCCACAATTATTCCACACTCACTCAACACTCATAAAGTAATAAGATCACTCTTATTATTAGCTAAGTGTTTTCACTTAGAGAGTAATCTGTTTGGACTAAAACTACTATCGATCTGCATATCGATCTGTCTAGTCATCTATCGAGCAACTTCTTACACAGAATAGCTTGAATTCTCGCACAACTTGTCAAGTAAACTGAAAAGTTTGTATTTGGTGTATTCCCCCCCCCATACAACAAACCTTGCTCTTTCGGGACCTACAAGTGGTATCAGAGCAGTGGTTCAAACGACCATTATTTTGTTTCACAGGGATAAAACCTTGCGTGGTCAACTTGAATAGATCTAGGAAAACCTTTTTCATTCACGTGCATACTATCTGCTATAGAGTCATCTGTCATCAGGGCATGCGAAGAATTCTCCATCCAAGGTTACAGAGAATGGAGCTTCAGAATCAAGATGTGCCTTAAAGCCCATCACTGACTGATGTGGAAAGTAATCGAAGAAGGGCCATTGGCAATTACAGAAGAAACTACTCGTATCACTGATACAGGAGTGGTCAGAGAATCTGTACTAAAGGATCCCAAAAAATACACTTCTGAAGAAAGGAGAGAAGCAAATCTTGATGACTTTGCCAAAGGGATCATCTCCAGCACGGTCAAAGGCATACATCTGGCTAAAATCCAAGATCTGGATACTGCCAAAGAGATGTGGGAAGCCTTAAGAGACCTAGCCCTAGGATCTGAAGTAATGATTGAGAACAAGTTGTCTCTTGCCTGCAATAAATATGATGAATTCAAAATGAAACCAGGCGAGACAATAGAACAGATGAAGATGAGATTCACAGGAATCCTTCTTGAGATATCTGCATTCAAAAAGAACAAATATACTCAAAGGGAGAAGAACATGAAAGTACTTAGAGCTCTTCCACCAAGCTGGGAGATCTATGCTGCAATGCAACCTCTTCGTGCAGACTTTAATGAACTATCCACTGAAGCCTTTTTTGATCACCTTGAAGGTCATGAGTGTGACATTTAAAGAATACGAGGATCAGATCATCTGTCCAAAAAGGCAGAAAGCAGCTCGAAGAAGGACAAAGAGGTAGCCTTCAAAGCGAAGAGCAAACCTGATGATCTTTCTGAGCCTACTACTCCAGATGAAGAGAAAGGATATGACAAACTGTTAAAAGAGTTTGCGATGATCGCCAAAAGAATGGACAAAATGGAGACCAGATCGAAGAAATACAGACGCTTCTACAAAGATAACAAGAGAAACTTCAATAAGAAGTATGACAATGATCGATCTGATGACAAGAATGAACCCAAGAAGCAGACTGCTAAAACAACAAAAATCTCTAGCTCTACAGATTACACTTGTTTTGAATGTGGCAGAACAGGTCACTTCAAAACAGATTGTCCTGATCTGTCCAGAAGCCAAAGAGAAGAACTAAGAGCTAAAAGAGACCGAAAGCTTAAATATGAATGCAAAGCCATGATAGCTAAATAGAACTCAAGCAGCTCGAGTCATTTCTCAGATAGCTCATCAGAAAATGATGAAGCTTTCATAGCTGATGACAAAGAAAGCTGGAATGAATGCTATATGGGATTGGACAACGGTCTAGATGATGTTGAGGTAAATTCTTGCTACTCAAATTCCTCAAATAATGATAACAATCTTGAACAGGAAAGTGAAGATCAAGCAGAATACTCATGGGATGAAATAGATAAGATGTTCAAAATTTACTCAAGCATCAAGAGATTATTTAAAGAAGTTGTTGAAGAAAACGACAGATTAAAGAAAGTTGAGCAGACTCTAAGCACAGCAAACACACAATTTGTTGCTAAAATCAATGATCTGGAGGAACAGATCAAGAGAAAAGACAATGAGATTCACTCACTTAATTCAAAAGTTAAGGATCTGGTTACAAGAAACAATGTTGCTGAGGAGAAGATCAAGAAAGGCAAGGAAATGATTTACAAAAGTGATGAACGTGCCAAACTGCTAATCAACATGCAGCAAAAAGGTACATCTGGATTAGGATATCCAGGTAATTCAGAAAAATCTTCAGCAACCATGAGCTTTGTACCAGAAAGGAAGAAAATGCCAGATCAAGTGAAGGATTTGAAAAACAAGAAAGGTTATCCTCAAAAGATGATAATAAAAGATGCGAAGAACAAGCAGTATCATCAGACAAAGGGGCAACCAGCTTACTACACAGAAGTAGATCACCTTCAAAAAGCAAAAGTCAACAGGACAAAAATTGTCAACAGGACAGCTCATAATAAAAGGAACTTGAAGAATGGTGAAACAAAACGATTCCATCCATCTGAAATTCACACTCTATCTAAAGTTGACAATGAGGGGAACATCATTACCTGCTATATTTTTGTTCCTAACCCTAAAATGATCTGGATTCGAAAAGGAATATTTGCTAATAATCAAGCACCCAAACATTGAAAGGGTAGCTAAGTTTGATTAATTGCAGGATCAAAGGACTGCAAGAAGAAGTAAGGTAGCAAGAGGAACCATCTGGATAATAGATAGTGGCTGTTCAAAACACATGACGTGTGATAAAAACCTGCTATCAGATTACATAGAAAAACCAGGACCCCAGGTCACCTTTGGATGTAATTCAAAAGGATATACCAGAGGGTATGGAAACATCAAAGTTGGCAAGACTACTATAACTAATGTATCATACGTTGAGGGTCTTAGTCACAATCTGTTTTCTGTAAGTCAGTTTTGTGCTAATGGTAATTAGATTGTTTTTGATACTAACAATTGTCTGGTGAAGAATAAGGAAGGAGATGAGATATTCCTTACCGGTAAACTGCAGGATAAATTATACATTGTCCAATGGACAAACCAGATCAAGACCTATTTAGTCACCAAGACTATATCAGAAACCAGCTGGTTATGGCATAAGAGATTAAGCCACCTAAACTTTAAATCAATCAACAGGATTGCCAAAAAAAAGTTAGTGGAAGGACTACCAGATCAAATATATGATAAAGATCATATATGTGATGCTTGCCAAGCTGGAAAGCAGACCAGGTCATCCTTCAAAAGCAAAACAGCTCATTCAACATCAAGGGTACTAGAGCTGTTACATCTTGACCTGTTTGGACCAGTCAAACCTTTAAGCATAAATGGGAGAAAATACACCCTAGTAATCATAGATGATTACTCAAGATTCACTTGGGTCATCTTTCTGTTGAAGAAGAAAGAGAATCTAGACAAACTCCCTGATTTTCTACACAAGATCACAAAACAGAATGGAGTTGTTGAGAGGAGAAACAGATCACTCAAGGAAGCAGCACGTACAATGCTAAATGCTACAAATCTACCCAAGAAGTTCTGGGCAGAAGCTATCTACACATCCTGCTACACTCAAAACAGATCATCCATCACAATCAGTCATGGGAAGACTCCATATGAGATCTGGAACAACAGAAAGCCTAAGATTTCTTATTTTCGTACTTTTGGTTGTTTGTGTTACATACACAATAATGGAAAGTCTCAATTAAAGACTTTTGATAGCAAATCTGACCCAGGAATATTTTTAGAATATTCTGATGTTAGTAAAGCATATCGAGTCTATAACAAGAACTCTCATATTGTGGAGGTAACACCTCATGTTGTGTTTGATGAGTCTATTATTGAGTACAAGTCATTAGATGAAGAACAAACAGAAAACCAGATGACTACAAGAAGGATGAATGAAATACTTCTTGAAGACATTCTAATCTGGAACTCTAAGAGAGTTGATGAAGAAATTGATACTCCACCTGCTGCTGAGGAAATCATACAGCAAGGGGGAACAATTCAACTTAATCTGGATGAGAACAGATTGCCAACAGAAAGCAATGAAACAGTCATTGCAGATGATGAGCAAGCTGGAAATCAAGATCCAGAGGCAGAACCAGATGAGAATCCATTCCAAGCTTCATCAACAGCACACCCTGAATTTGAGGAACCAACTGATCAACCTGATCCTGTGATATCCGATGAAGAAATGACCAGGAGAAAGAGATGGATACAAGACCATCCACCAGAACAGATCGTTGGGAACCCATCAGATCGTGTGAAGACCAGAAGAATGCATGGAGAAAGTGCTTTGTTAAGCTGTTATCTCTCTCGCATAGAGCCATCTGATGCTTATGAAGCACTTCAAGATGCAGACTGGATAACAACAATGCAAGAAGAACTCAATGAGTTCAAAAGGAATGAAGTCTGGTATCTCGTGGACAGACCCAAACACCAAGGTGTGATAGGTGTAAAATGGGTGTTCAAAAATAAACGAGATGAGAATGGTGAAGTAGTTAGAAACAAGGCCAGATTGGTAGCTAAAGGCTATAATCAACAAGAAGGCATTGATTTTGATGAAACATTCGCACCAGTAGCCAGATTAGAAGCTATAAGGCTATTTCTAGCATATGCTGCTCACAAACGGTTCAAGGTATACCAGATGGATGTCAAAAGTGCTTTCCTCAATGGTATCCTTGAAGAAGAAGTATATGTGGAACAACCACCTGGATTTGAAGAGGCAGATCCAGATCAGAAAGTGTACAGGCTGGCTAAGGCAGTCTATGGTCTAAAGCAAGCCCCTAGAGCTTGGTACGAGACATTATCAACTTTCCTACTAGAATCTGGATTCAGAAGAGGATCTGTTGACAAAACCTTGTTTATCATCAAAGTCAAGGAAAACATTCTCTTAGTCCAGATCTACGTAGATGACATCATTTTTGGATCTCAATCTACCTATCTGTGTGACAAATTTGCAGAACTTATGAAAAATAAGTACCAAATGTCCATGATGGGAGAAATGAGCTTCTTTTTAAGTTTGCAGGTCAAGCAGCTACCAGATGGTATCTTTATTAATCAGACAAAATACATCAACGATCTGCTGACCAAATTTGGATTAAAAGATAGTAACCCAGTGAAAATCCCAATGCAGACCAATGGGAAAATTGATCTAGATCCAGAGGGAAAATCAGCCAACATTACTCAATATAGAGGGATCATAGGATCACTACTATACCTAACTGCCAGTCGACCTGACATCACATTTGCAGTAGGTGTATGTGCAAGATATCAAGCTAATCCCAAAGAGTCTCAAATGGAAGCAGCTAAGAAGATATTAAGATATCTCAAGGGAACAGCCCATGTAGGATTATGGTATCCATGTGAAGACAATTTTGAGCTAACTGGATACACTGACTCAGATTACGCTGGATGTAAACTGGACAGAAAATCAACATCTGGTACATGTCAGTTTCTAGGAAATAAACTAATCTCTTGGTTCTCAAAGAAACAGACATCTGTTGCCACATCTACCACAGAGGCAGAATATATGGCAGTAGGTAGCTGTTGTGCTCAAATACTTTGGCTAAAGCAACAGCTCAAAGATTATGAGATTGATGTCAAAGAAGTACCTATCTTCTGTGATAGCTCAAGTGTCATTGCAATCACACAGAATCCGGTTTTGCATACCAGATGCAAACATGTTGATATGAGACATCACTTCATAAGATACCATGTTGAAAGAAAACATGTGCAGATTGAGAAAATACACAGTGAAGTCCAGAGAGCAGACATTCTCACTAAAGCATTACCAGAAGAGAGGTTTAAAATGCTTTGTGGAAAATTAGGACTATTAAATTTGGAAGAAAGGATCATATAGTCTTAGAGCAGATCGTATGATATCTCAACTGGAAATAGATACCAGATCAACGTGTTCCAACAAGGTATTAAAACCAGATGATCCAAGTACAGATAAATAAGGACAGATTGTGTAAGATTCTAACTGTGAATTAACTCCAGATCACTAAATAAATAACAAGACTCAACAAGATTAATCAAATTCCAACCGGGAATTATTAAGACAGATTGATGTTCAATGTTGAGTATGGCATAAGCAGATCGATGTTGTTAACATCAGTGGTAACATCAGCTCGCTAAGAAAGAGATCGATCTTGACCAGATTACTTATGCCACGTGGATATTAAATTAATATTCTTATTAATTATCCCATTACTTGGTTAAGGGGTAAAAGTCAACTATATACGGCGACTAATTCTGACATTAGATATCAAATGTTTTATTTTTGTGATGATTGATACTATGTTAGGGAACTGTGATTAAGAAGATATTTACCAAACCAAGAAAAAGGAGGCTTTTCAACTTGCAAAACAACCACGCGCCATCTCTTAACCCCACGATCAAAAGCGCGTACATCATACGATAAATAGAGGCGGTGACAAACAGTAACCCTAGAACATGGAAAGGCGGGAAAAGCTGAAAAAGGGAAGTTTATTGATTTTTTTTATTATTACCTTACTTATCTTTCTTCTCTTCTATATAATTGATAAGTCGTTCCATATATCACTTACACTTATATTTTTCGGAACACTTAGCAAAATTTCTCCCTTCCAAAATTCTCTCTACCTTCGAAAATTACTCAGTTTTAAGCAAAAATGGCACCCAAATCATCTATTTTTCTTGAGCAAGCAAGCTTTCTGAAACCATATCTTCACCAAGACCTTTTCGCAGTTCTTGATACCTTCGGGTTTCACAAACTGGACAAGGCATTTGATCTTGTTCGCCAATGCAAAGGTTCATTATCTTGTGATTTTCTTGCTTCGGCTTGTTTATGTTAACTCTCAATCATGCTTTTGATGAACTGCTTTTACTCATTTGCATGTATATATGGTTATGGTTTCTGTGATATCGATTGCTAGACTGTATAAACTGTTTTGGAGCACTTTTACTTCACTGATGGAAGGATAGTGCTCACATATGCGATTTTTTTCTGTAGGTTTTCACAACATTATCACCTCACACCCAGTTCACTTCCTACCCAAGGATGTTGCCGCCTTCTATCTCTCATGGCAGGGAGAGAGGGGTGGAACCGAGGCAACCATCAGGGTCAGTAAGGAGAACACTATTAGCAACACCTCTTACAACGTCATCAACATCATCAACGACGTTTATAAGTTGAAGGATGAAGGTGCAGACCTTGGGGAAATCACTGCAGCACAACTTCAAGAGGCAGTGGAGATGGTAATGATCATACCTATCCAATATACGAACCGGATGTTCACAAGAGCTCTTCTCGCTCCAGAATTCAGAATTCTATTCGAATTCGTGCAGCGAATCTTCCTCAACCACAACGAATCTTATGACCAGGTCACCCCTGAAAAATTCAGGATCCTAGCAGCCGTGGTTCTCAACCTGCCAGTGAACTGGAGCAGGATCTTATTTGATCTCTTGGCAAAGGAGGCCAAGATGATCTTATTTGTGAAAGGAGGATCCCCAGGCATCGAAGTAAAAAGGAGCACTTTAAGACATTCAACCAAAATCAGCTTCATGCTGGAAACCTTCTTCCCTCACCACCAGTGGGACACTGCTGTCGAATTTAATTCCAAACTGCACTTCCCAAAGGACCAGCATCAGATAGAAATGTCAATGGGCATTTCTGCAAATTTGCTTGCACGGGTGAAAGATCCAGTTATTGCAAATGCTCTGACTAAGATGGGAAACTCCAATCCCATCTGGATACCACCATTTGCACAGGCTGAAAAACCCTCAAAATCTAAGGTTACCAAGGAAAAACCAATTGAGAGGACTCCCACCAAGAGGGTCACCAGAAGGGCGAGCTCAATCGACACAGATACATCCACAGCAGCCCAGCCTCCTAAGCCAAAGCGCAGACGACTTCAGAAGATAGCTGATGAAGTCCAAACTGAAGTACCTGCTACTACAGAAAACGTACTCCCTCAACAGGAGGTTGAGGAAGAAGAAGTTTTGATGGGTGGTCCACCAGAGGATGTGGCCCCCATTTCATCCTTGAACCCAGATCAATCTAAGGATTTTTCTCCAGCCCGTACTGAAAGTCCATCTTCTGCAGAACACTTAGAGCAGATTGATGAGGAGGCTGAGGGAGAAGAAGGGTCAACTGATGAGGATGAGGAATTACAGAGAGCAGAGACAGTGGTTAGAATGCTGGAAACAGAAGCAGACCATTCTGTTCTCAGAACCTTCCCTGGAATCCAGCTAACCCCAGAGACGTATGATGCAGCCAAACGCCTAAAGTTCCTTCTGCTGGTGAAAGATAAGGAATTTTATGTTTTGGACGCCCTGCTCCGCACCAGATCAATACACGAACTGAAAATCGAAGAAGCCCCCTTACTCAAGATCTTCACTGCTGCATCAGTTGCTGAGTTAAGGAACACATACAAGTCGGACATTCTGGGAATGTCAAAATTTGAGGCTGAAGAACTCCAGATCGATCTTCGATCTGCTTATGAAAAAGCTAACATGCTGGATTTTTATAACAGCATTGAAGCAGAATATGTGGAGGAAGAGGTTGAAACAGCTCAAGCTGATACTCACCAACAGGGTGAAGCTATCCCAGCAACTGAGATAGATCATCCAATGGCTGAAAGTGAAAAGCAGGCCACTGCACCTGCTGAGGGGGAACAAGTCACACCTTCTGAAATCCCCAATGTAGTGACCAGCCAATCTCAAGCAGAGGATGAGCCTGCTGGACAGAATGTTGGAGGGGAACTTACAAACGACATCTATACTCCTGCTGCTGCAGCTGCACTTGGAACATATGTGGAGACATTCACCTTGGAAGACATATTGATGGAGCAACATCAATCACTGTCAAATATGCAGATCAGAGATCTTATTTCCAAAAAGGTGGACCAATACATGTATGGCACGCTCTCCCAAGTACAAGATGAAGCTACTCGCATCCTCACAGAGTTCAACGACCACTTGAAGACTCACGTCGATCAAGTTGACTCTGACTTGAGGAGAATATGCCGGCTGAAGATAGAAGAGATTAGCAAGAAAATGGACGATGATCGAGCTGCTGCCGAAGAACGAAAGGTACAGATCGATCAAAGTTTGTTTACAACTGAACTGAAAGTGAAAGAAATTTACAAGATCATCACTGCTTTTGCTGAAAAGGAGAAGGACATGGTGCATGCCATAGTGAAGGAACAGACAGATGGGATAGCAGTTGATGTTCTAAAGGAAGCCATCTCACACACCAAGGCCATGTTCAGACAGTTCGAACAGGATGGGAAGAACTTTGTTGAGAGGAAGTTAAGCGACCTGCGCTACCCCACGAAAACAATGATCGAAACATACTTCAACGATTTTGGGATCATCCAAGAAGATGTGGGGAGTCACACAGAGACTCTGGCCAACATTACAAAATCCTTTCAGAAGCAGATTGATGACGCTAATCTCAATATTACATCTCTGCTTACACAAAAGGTTGATACGGACAAGGAGATTAAGGCGATGAAGGAAGAGATTACTTCCCTCATGGCACTCATCAATATGGTTGTTGATGATGTCGAAAAGGGGGAAGGATCTGTGAAGGGAAAGAAGCCAGCTGCTGGTAAAGGGAAGGAGAAGGAGAAAGCTCAACCTGAGCAGCAGATCACACCCCAAACCAGCTCTCCATCTGATCCATCTGCTCAAACTCAAAAATCCAAATCATCTAGCAGATCGAGTCAAATTCAAAAGAAGAAGAAAAGAACTGGATTCAGTTGGCCAACTGTTCACCTCAGACCATCTGGAGAGACCAACTGGGTTCCAGCTCACTTAAGAAATGGATGGGAAGGACTCAAAAATGCCTTCGTTCTGTGCAGATACTTCCTAAAAGAACCAGCATACATAGAAGGCAGTCCAAATGAGGCGTTCAACCGATACCTAGATCTAAACGACGCCAGTGATCTGGTAGAAGAAATAAGGAAGGCTGTTGCCCAAGCAAAAATCCAGATTACTGCACCCGAGAAAGAATACAGATCATGCCCCACCATTCCAGGGACTGATCTACCTGACAAGACATTCCTGCTCACCTTCATTAACCAGCTAGCTGAGAACAAAGGGTACAAGGTGGATGCAGAGGACCCGGACTATATAAGGATCAGAGAAGGCATTTACGAAAGTGTACAACTCATCTCAGATGAGACCAGGGCAAAAATGAAAAGACAACAGGAAGAGAAGAGAAAGAGCAGATAGACATATTTTTCTTATCATTATGATCTGCATTTCTCATTTTTTGATAATCTGTAAACTCTACTTATCCTTATCTATTGAAGTTTCTTTGAAAGTTTCTGATGACAACACTCTATTGTCCA
>JAPKLX010003242.1:0-11424 GCA_026898415.1 Leonotis leonurus | reverse complement strand
ATTTGGTCTAGTTTTGACCAGATCGTGGACGTAGGGTTTTCCCGAACAACGTTAAACAACTGTGTGCTTTACATTCCTGCACATTTAATTTTTGTTGTCTGTTATTCTAATCTTTAACACTATCATTCGTTCTGCATCTCAATCAATCTCTTAAACAATCTGGATAATACTTAAGGTTTTCTAAACAAGAGCAATCGCCATCCCACCATTATTCCGCACTCACTTAACACTAATAAAGTAATAAGATCACTCTTATTATTAGCTAAGTGTTTTCACTAAAAGAGTAATCTGTTTGGACTAAACTGATATTGATCTGCATATCGATCTGTCTAGTCTTCTTTGAGCAATTTCTTATGCAGAATAGCTTGAATTCTCTCATAACTTGTCAAGTAAACTGAAAAGTTTGTATTTCGTGTATTCCCCCCCCCATACACCAAACCTTGATCTTTCGGGACCAACAAGTGGTATCAGAGCAGTGGTTCAAACGACCATTGTTTTGTTTCACAGGGATAAAACCTGCGTGGTTAACTTGAATAGATCTAGGAAAACCTTTTTCATTCACGTGCATATTATCTGTTATGGAGTCATCTGTTGTCAGGGCTTGCGAAGAATTCTCTATCCAAGCATATAGAGAATGGAGCTTCAGAATCAAGATGTGTCTTAAAGCACATCACTGCTTGATGTGGAAAGTAATTGAAGAAGGGCCACTAGCAATTACAGAAGAATCAAATCGTATCACTGATACAGGAGTGGTAAAAGAAACTGTACTAAAGGATTCCAGAAAATACACTTCAGAAGAAAGGAGAGAAGCAAATCTTGATGACTTTGCCAAAGGGATCATCTCCAGCACGGTCAAAGGCGTACATCTGGCTAAAATCCAAGATCTGGATACTGCCAAAGAGATGTGGGAAGCCTTAAGAGACCTAGCCCTAGGATCTGAAGTAATGATTGAGAACAAGTTGTCTCTTGCCTGTAACAAATATGATGAATTCAAAATGAAACCAGGGGAGACAATAGAACGGATGAAGATGAGATTCACTGGAATTCTCCTTGAGATATCTGCGTTCAAAAAGAACAAATATACTCAAAGGGAGAAGAACATGAAAGTTCTTAGAGCTCTTCCACCAAGCTGGGAGATCTATGCTGCAATGCAACCTCTAAGAGCAGATTTCAATGAACTGTCCACTGAAGCCTTATTTGATCACCTCAAAGGTCATGAGTGTGACATACAAAGAATTCGAGGACCAGACCATCTGTCCAAAAAGGCAGAAAGCAGCTCGAAGAAGGACAAAGAGGTAGCCTTCAAAGCAAAGTGCAAACCAGATGATCATTCCGAGACTACTAATCCAGATGAAGAGAAAGGCTATGACAAACTCTTAAAAGAGTTTGCAATGATTGCAAAACGAATGGACAAGATGGAGACCAGATCGAAGAAATACAGACGCTTCTACAAAGATAACAAGAGAAACTTCAACAAGAAGTATGACAATGATCGATCTGATGACAAGAATGAGTCCAAGAAGCAGACTGCTAAAACAACAAAGACCTCTAGCTCTACAGACTACACTTGCTTTGAATGTGGCAGAACAGGTCACTTCAAAACAGATTGTCCTGATCTGTCCAGAATTCAAAGAGAAGAACTAAGAGCTAAAAGAGATCGAAAGCTTAAATACGAGCGCAAAGCCATGATAGCTGAACAGAACTCAAGCAGCTCGAGTCATTTCTCAGATAGCTCATCAAAAAATGATGAAGCTTTCATTGCTGACGACGAAGAAAGCTGGAATGAATGCTATGTGGGATTGGACAACGGTCTAGATGAAGTTAAGGTAAATTCTTGCTACTCAAATTCCTCAGATAATAATAATGATCTTGAACAGGAAAGTGAAGATCAAGCAGAATACTCATGGGATGAAATAGATGAGATGTTCAAAAGTTACTCAAGTATCAAGAGGCTGTTTAAAGAAGTTGTTGAAGAGAATGAAAGATTAAAGAAAGCTGATCAGACTCTAAGCACAACAAACACACAATTTGTTGCTAAAATAAACGATCTGGAAGAACAGATCAAGAGTAAAGACAGTGAGATCCACTCACTTAACTCAAAAGTTAAGGATCTGGTTACAAGAAACAATGTTTATGAGGAAAAGATCAAGAAAGGAAAAGAAATAATTTACAAGAGTGATGAGCGTGCCAAGTTGCTAATCAATCTACAACAAAAGGGCACATCTGGATTAGGATATCCAGGCCACTCAGAAAAGTCCTCTGGAACCGTAAACTTCGTACCAGAAAGGAAGCGAATATCAGATAAAGTGAAGGTTTTGAAAAACAAGAAAGGTTATCCTCAAAAGATGATAATTAAAGATGCGAAGAACAGGCAGTATCATCAAACAAAGGGACAACCAGCTCACTGCACAGAAACAGATCACCTTCAAAAACCAAATGTCAACAGGACAAATATTGTCAACAGGACAGTACCTACTAAGAAAGGATTGAAGAAAGATGGAGTAGAGAAATATCATCCATCTGAAATCCACTCTGTATCTAAAGTTGATAATGAAGGGAACATCATTACCTGCTATATTTGTGTTCCTAACCCTAGAATGTCCTGGATTCGAAAAGGAATATTTGCTAATAATCAAGCACCCAAACGTTGAAAGGGTAGCTAAGTGTGATTAATTGCAGGATCAAAGAACTGCAAGAAGGAGCAAGGTAGCAAGAGGAACCATCTAGATAATAGATAGTGGTTGTTCAAAACACATGACATGTGACAAGAACCTACTATCAGATTACATAGAGAAAACAGGACCACATGTCACTTTTGGATGTAATTCAAAAGGATATACCAGAGGGTATGGAAACATCAAAGTTGGCAAGACCACTATCACTAATGTGTCATATGTTGAGGGTCTTAGTCACAATCTGTTTTCTGTAATTCAGTTTTGTGCTAATGGTAATCAGATTGTTTTTGACACTAACAACTGTCTGGTGAAGAACAAGGAAGGAGATGAAATACTCCTTACCGGTAAACTGCAGGACAGATTATACATTGTCCAGTGGACAAATCAGATCGAAACCTGCTTAGTCACTAAGACTGTATCAGAAACCAGCTGGTTATGGCATAAGAGATTAAGCCATCTTAACTTCAAGTCAATCAACAGGATTGCCAAGGAAAGGTTAGTGGAAGGACTACCAGATCAAGTATATGATAAAGATCACATATGTGATGCTTGTCAAGCTGGAAAGCAAACCAGATCATCCTTTACAAGCAAAACAGCTCACTCAACATCAAGGATACTGGAGTTGTTACACCTTGATCTGGTTGGACTAGTCAAACCACTAAGTATCAATGGGAGAAAGTACACATTGGTAATCATAGATGATTACTCAAGATTCACTTGGGTCATCTTTTTGTTAAAGAAGAAAGAGACCCTAGATAAGCTCCCTGACTTCCTTCACAAGATCACAAAACAGAAAGAGATGAGTATAACCTCTTTCAGAACAGATCGAGGAACAGAATTTCTCAACCAGAAGATTGAAGCATACTGCAACAAGATGGGAATCACTCATCAAACATCTGTTGCTCGAACTCCCCAACATAATGGAGTTGTTGAAAGGAGAAACAGATCACTCAAGGAAGCGGCTCGCACAATGCTTAATTCAACCAATCTACCGAAGAAATTCTGGGCAGAAGCTATATACACAGCTTGCTATACTCAAAACAGACCATCCATCACAATAAGACATGGAAAAACACCATACGAGATTTGGAACAACAGAAAGCCTAAGATTTCTTATTTTAAAACTTTTGGTTGTTTGTGTTACATACACAATAATGGGAAATCACAATTGAAAACTTTTGATAGTAAAACTGACCCTGGAATATTCTTAGTATATTCTGATGTTAGTAAAGCTTATCGAGTTTATAATAAGAATTCTCATACTGTGGAGGTAACACCTCATGTTGTTTTTGATGAGTCAATTGTTGAATACAGGTCACCAGATGGAAAGCAGAAAGAAAACCAGGTGACTATCAGAAGGATGAATGAAGTACTACTTGATGATATTCTTATCTGGAACTCAAAAAGTGAGGATGAAGAAATTATCACTCCACCTGTTGCTGAAGAGATCTTACAGCAAGGGGGAATATCACAACACAATCTGGATGAAAACAGATCATCAACAGAAGACAATGAAACAATTATTACAAATGATGACCAACATGAAAATCCAAATTCAGAAGAAAGTCCAGATGAGAATCCATTTCAAACTATATCAACAACACACCCTGAGTTTGAGGAACCAACAGATCAACCTGATCCTGAGATATCTGATGAAGAGATGACCAGGAGAAGGAGATGGATACAAGATCATCCACCAGAACAGATCGTTGGGAACCCATCAGATCGTGTGAAGACCAGAAGAATGCATGGAGAAAGTGCATTGTTAAGCTGTTATCTCTCTCGCATGGAGCCATGTGATGCATATGAAGCACTTCAAGATGCAGATTGGATAACAGCAATGCAAGAAGAACTCAATGAGTTCAAAAGGAATGAAGTCTGGTATCTCGTGGACAGACCCAAACACCAAGGTGTGATTGGTGTAAAATGGGTGTCCAAAAATAAGCGAGATGAGGATGGTGAAGTAGTCAGAAACAAGGCCAGATTGGTAGCTAAAGGCTATAATCAACAAGAAGGCATTGATTTTGATGAAACATTCGCACCAGTAGCCAGATTTGAAGCTATAAGGCTATTTCTAGCATATGCTGCTCACAAACGGTTCAAGGTATACCAGATGGATGTCAAAAGTGCCTTCCTTAATGGCATCCTTGAAGAAGAAGTATATGTGGAACAGCCACCTGGATTTGAAGAGGCAGATCTAGATCAGAAAGTATACAGACTGGCTAAGGCAGTCTATGGTCTAAAACAAGCCCCTAGAGCTTGGTATGAGACCTTATCAACCTTCCTACTAGAATCTGGATTCAGAAGAGGATCTGTTGACAAGACTTTGTTTATCATCAAAGTCAAAGAAAACATTCTCTTAGTCCAGTTCTATGTAGATGATATCATTTTTGGATCTCAATCTACCTATCTGCGTGATAAATTTGTTGAACTTATGAAAAATAAGTACCAAATGTCCATGATGGGAGAAATGAGCTTCTTTTTAGGTTTGCAGGTCAAGCAGCTACCAGATGGTATCTTTATTAATCATACAAAATACATCAACGATCTGCTGACCAAGTTTGGGTTAAAAGACAGTAACCCAGTTAAAATCCCAATGCAAACAAATGGGAAAATTGATCCAGATCGAGAAGGAAAACCAGCAAACATTACTCAATACAGAGGGATTATAGGATCATTACTATACCTAACTGCCAGTCGACCTGACATCACATTTGCAGTAGGTATATGTGCAAGATATCAAGCGAATCCCAAAGAGTCTCACATGGAAGCAGCTAAGAAGATACTAAGATATCTTAAGGGGACAGCCCGTGTAGGATTATGGTATCCATGTGAAGACAATTTTGAGCTAACTGGATATACTGACTCAGATTATGCTGGATGTAAACTGGACAGAAAGTCAACATCTGGTACATGTCAGTTTCTAGGAAATAAACTGATTTCTTGGTTCTCAAAGAAACAGACATCAGTTGCCACCTCAACTACAGAGGCAGAATATATGGCAGCTGGAAGTTGTTGTGCACAAATACTATGGTTAAGACAACAGCATAAAGATTATGAGATTGATGTCAAGGAAATACCAATTTTCTGTGATAGTTCAAGTGCTATAGCAATCACACAGAACCCAGTGTTGCACACCCGATGCAAACATGTGGATGTGAGACATCACTTCATAAGAGACCATGTTGAAAGAAAACATGTACAGATTGAGAAAATACATACTGAAGTTCAGAGAGCAGACATTCTCACTAAGGCATTACCAGAAGAAAGATTTAAGATGCTTTGTGGAAAACTAGGACTTTTAAATCTTGAAGAAAGGACCAGATTGATCTAAACCAGATGAAATCCAATATTCCAACAGGGAATCAAAGCCAGATCGTCATGGTCCAGATTGATAAAATCCAGATCACTTGAAATTCCAACAGGGAATTGACACCAGATCACTAAGTATATGTCAATACAGATTGATCAAGTTCCAACTGGGAATTATTAAAAGAATCAACTAGATCGATAGTTCTCACTATGAAAGAGATCGACCTCGACCAGATTACTAAATGCCACGTGGATATTAATTTAATATTTATTATTAATTATCCCATTACTTGGTTAAGGGGGAATAGGTCAACTATATATGGCGACTAATTATACAAAATATCTAATTTCTGTAACTAGATATCAAATCTTTTATTTTTGATGATTAAGTACAGTAATTGGGAAACGTGATCGAGGAAACATCTTCCAAATCAAGTAAAAGGGAGAAAATGACTGCAACAAGAACAACGCGCCACGTCACAACCGTTTGATCAAGCGCGTGCATCACACGAAAAAGAGAGGCGGTTATAGACTGTAAACCTAGAACATGGAAAGGCGGGAAAAGCTGAAAAAGGGAAGGATTTCTGAATATTTTATTCCTTTACTTATCTTCTCTTTCGTTTATATGTTTGATAAGTTGTTTCATCTATCACTTATACTTATTTTTCTCGAAACACTTAGCAAAATTTCCTCTCTTTCAAACTCTCTCTACTTTCGTAATTCACTCTGTTTTAGTAACAATGGCACCCAAATCCTCTGTTTTTCTTGACCAAGCGAACTTTCTGAAACCATATCTGCACCAAGACCTTTTCGCCACTCTTGATACCTTCGGGTTTCACAAACTAGAAAAGGCATTTGATCTTGTTCGCCAATGCAAAGGTTCACTATTTTATGGTTTTGTTGTGATTTGCTCTATGTTACTTTTCAATCATGCGTTTTGAACTGTTTTCTTTTCTCATCTGCATATACGAATGGTTATGGTTACTGTGATATAAACTGCTAAACTGCATAAACTGTTTTGGGCACTTATACTTCACTGATGGAAGGATAGTGCTCACATATGCTCTTCTGTGTTTCATGTAGGCTTTCACAGTATTATCACTTCACACCCAGTTCATTTCCTACCCAAGGATGTTGCTACTTTCTACCTCTCATGGCAGGGAGAGAGGGGTGGAGACGAGGCAACCATCAGGGTGAGTAAAGGGAACACTATCAGCAACACCTCGTACAACGTCATCAACATCATCAACGACGTTTACAAAGTGAAAGATGAAGGTCTTGACCTTGGGGAAATCACTGCAGAACAGTTGCAAGAAGCTGTGGAGATAGTGATGATTATACCCATCCAATACACAAACAGGATGTTTGTCCGTGCACTTCTCGCTCCAGAATTCATAATTCTGTTTGAATTCGTACAGCGAATCTTTCTCAACCACAATGGATCCTACGACCAGGTCACCCCTGAGAAATTCAGGATCCTAGCAGCAGTGGTACTCAACCTGCCAGTGAACTGGAGCAGGATTTTATTTGATCTCTTGGCCAAGGAAGCCAAGATGATCCTGTTCGTGAAAGGAGGATCCCCTGGAATTGAAGTGAAGCGCAACAGCTTGAGACACTCAACGAAAATAAGCTTCATGCTGGAAACATTCTTCCCTCACCACCAGTGGGACACTGCTGTTGAGTTTAACACCAGACAACATTTTCCCAAGGACCAGCATCAGATAGAAATGTCGATGGGCATTTCAGCAAATCTGATTGCCCGGGTGAAAGACTCAGTGGTTCTTAGTGCCCTGATGGAGATGGGAAACTCGAATCCCATCTGGATTCCCCCACCTGGTCAAGCAAATCGCTCCACAAAAACCAAGATCACAAAGGAAAAGTCAATCGAGAAGACACCCACCAAGAGAACAACCAGAAGATCAAGCTCGATTGACACAGATACATCTACAGCAGCCCAACCACCTAAATCTAAGCGCAGAGGACTTCAGAAACTATCTGATGAAGCCCAGGCTGAAGCACCTGCTGCTGCAGCAACTGTCATTCTTCAATAGGAGGGTGAGGAAGAGGAAATTTCTTCCGGGTGGACCACCGGAGGATGTGGCCCCCATCTCATCTGTGCACCCAGATCACTCCAAGGACTTCTCTCCCGCACATTCTACTAGCCCATCATCTGCTGAACACTTAGAGCAGATCGATGAGGACGCTGAGGGAGAAGAGGCATCTACTGATGAGGAGGAGGAGTTACAGAAGGCAGAGACAGTGGTTAAAATGCTAGAAACAGAGGTTGATCACTCTGTGCTCAGAACATTCCCTGGGATCCAGCTTACCCCAGAAACTTATGACATAGCCAAGAGGCTCAAATTTCTGTTGCTGGTGAAAGACAAAGAATTCTATGTACTGGATGCCCTGCTCTGCACCAGATCCATCCATGCCTTAAAAATCGAAGAAGCCACCTTACTCAAGATCTTTACTGCTGCATCAATCTCTGAATTAAGGGAGACCTACCAGCCAGACATACTTGGAATGGCAAAATTTGAGGCTGAAGAACTCCAGATCGACCTTCGATCTGTTTATGCTACAGCTGATATGCTGGATTTTTATAACAGCATTGAAGAAAAGGATGGAGAGGAAGAAGCTGAAGTAGCTCAGGCTGATGCTCACCAACAGGGTGCAGCAATAACAGAACCAGATCAGCCCATGGCTGAGGTTGTACAGCCCACTACTGCACTGGCTGAGGGGGAACCAGATCATGAAACAGAACATGAACCAGCAGGACAGAGAGTGGGTGGTGTACACACAGATAACATATACACCCCAGCTGTTGCTGCCACAATGGATGAATACGTTGAAATGTCAACTCTGGAAGACATATTGATGACCCAGCATCAATCCCTTTCTAATGCACAAGTGAGAGATCTCATCTCCCAGAAAGTTGACAAATACATGTACAGCACTCTCTCCACCATTCAAGATGAAGCCATCCACATACTCACAGAGTTCAACGATCATTTGAAGACACATGTGGATCAAGTTGACTCTGACTTGAGGAGAATATGCAGGTTGAAGATTGAAGAAGTTAGCAAGAAAATGGACGATGATCGAGCTGCTGCTGAAGAAAGAAAAGCACAGATCGATCAAAGTCTGTTTACCACTGAGCTCAAAGTCAAAGAAATCTACAAGATTATCACTGCCTTCGCTGAGAAAGAGAAGGACATGGTGCATACCATAGTGCAAGAACAGATCGATGGCATAACAGCTGATATTCTAAAGGAAGCCATCTCACACACCAAGGCCATGCTCAGACAGTTTGAGGTCAATGGGAAGAATTTTGTCGAACGGAAGTTAAGCGAACTACGCTATCCCACAAAAACAATGATCGACACATATTTCAACGACTTTGGGATTGTCCAGGAAGATGTAGAGCGTCACACAGCTGAACTGTCCAACATTACAAAATCATTTCAAAAGCAGCTTGATGATTCCAACCTCAACATCACATCCCTGCTTACACAGAAGGTGGAGACCGATAGAGAAATCAATGCATTGAAGGAAGAGATCTCTTCCCTCCGGACACTTATCAACATGGTTGTTGCTGATGCGAAAAGGGGGAAGGGACTGGGAAGAAAATAAAGCCATCTGCTGCTGCTGAAAAAGGGAAAGGAAAGGAGATAGCTCAACCGGAGCAGCAGAGCACTGCACAAACAACCAGCCCTCCATCTGCTCCATCTGCTCACACTCAAAAATCTAAATCATCTAGCAGATCGAGCCAAACTCAAAAGAAGAAGAAGAAAACTGGGTCCAGCTGGCCATCTACTCACATCAGACCATCTGGAGTGACCAACTGGGTCCCAGTTCACCTAAGAGATGGATGGGAAGGGCTTAAGAATGCATTCGTTCTCTGTAGATACTTCCTGAAGGAACCTGCATACATTGAGGGATCACCCAACGAGGCATTCAATAAATATCTGGACATGAATGAAGCCAGTGATCTGGTAGGAGAAATAAGGAAGGCTGCTGCCCAAGCAAACATCCAGATCATTGCGCCCGAAAAAGAATACAGATCATGCCCCACCATTCCAGGGACTGATCTACCAGACAAGACATTCATGCTCACCTTCATTAACCAGCTTGCTGAGAACAGAGGATACAAGGTGGATGTAGAGGACCCGGAATACATAAGGATCAGAGAGGGAATATACGAGAGTGTTCAGCTTATCTCGGATGAGACCAGAGCGAAGATGAAAAGACAACAAGAAGCGAAATGGAGGAGCATATAGATATAATTTTCTTATCATTATGATCTGCATGTCTTATTCTTGTGTTGATTATCTGTAAACTCTTTTTGTCTCTATATATATATGAAATCTTTTTGAGTTTCTGATGACAACACTCTATTGTCCAGAACATATATAAAATTCCCTAAACGTTATAAACTTAATAACGAACAAACCTCAATCTGGCTATCAGACCAGATCGTTCTTTATGTGCTGATAGGAATTATTGTAAAGTGTGGTTTCGACATCATCAAAAAGGGGGAAATTGTTGGGAACCCTAAGGATTTTAATTTTGATGATGATCTTTCGAAACACACTTAGTCCTTTTAGAGCTTAAACTGTTCTACGTGTAAAAACAGATCACTAGAGAAAAAGTGAATCTTGTTATGGAACAGATTAGGAGATGACTTGAAATGTAAAGGAAATATTCCTATAGAAGTCAATCTCAACTTAGAATAGGATGAAGGTCAAGTTTTCACGCCAAAAGGAATCGATCTGCTGTAACAGACAGCGACCAGATCGATGCCTACAGCGAGGAACCAGAATGATTGAGTCATCAATCCACCAGCTGACATCATCCTACACATCATATGCTCTTGCCACGTCAAGATCAAAGTCCATCCAACTGGGATTGGAAAGAAGATCTTCGGTTAACACATAGAAGGAAAGAGACCGTTAGCAATCTGCTTTCCATAACTCAAAGATTGAGTCAACCTTTCCTATATGGCAAGAACAGATATGATGGAAACCATTGATTGGCAATATACCATCTATCTCACGTCAATCAACAAATGGCTAGAAGTAAAAGAGATCTGGAAAGAAGAAGAACACACGCGAGCTATACTGTTATCATACTTTCAAGCAAACTGCTATCCAGACTTAGAGCTTCAACACTCTGTGATTCTACATCACACCAACCACCTCGATTCAAGTCTGTCTTATCGAGAGAAAGGAGATCACCCTGCTAGCTAGTAGTTTTCTAGTGGTAACGTAGAGGTAATCTGTTGTAAAGGGACACGACCCTTATTTCGTGCATAAGTATCTTTCTAGTTGTGATTGATACTTGTGACTCGTTCTCCACGAGTATAAAGAAGCAGAGTATCCTAGTAGTGGATAATTTGGTCTAGTTTTGACCAGATCGTGGACGTAGGGTTTTCCCGAAC
>JAPKLX010003760.1:0-10665 GCA_026898415.1 Leonotis leonurus | reverse complement strand
CCCCCCCCATACACCAAACCTTGCTCTTTCGGGACCAACAAGTGGTATCAGAGCAGTGGTTCAAACTGACCATTGTTTTGTTTCACAGGGTTAAAACCTGCGTGGTCTACTTGAATAGATCTAGAAAAACCTTTTTCATTCACGTGCATTCTGTTTGTTATGGAGTCATCTGTTATCAGGGCTTGCGAAGAATTCTCTATTCAAGGATATAGAGAATGGAGCTTCAGGATCAAAATGTGCCTTAAAGCTCATCATTGCTTAATGTGGAAAGTAATCGAAGAAGGGCCATTGGCAATTACTGAAGAAACCACCCGTATCACAGATACAGGAGCAGTTAAAGAAACTGTTCTAAAGGATCCCAGAAAATACACCTCTGAAGAAAGAAGAGAGGCAAATCTCGATGACTTTGCCAAAGGGATCATCTCCAGCACGGTCAAAGGCATACATCTGGCTAAAATCCAAGACCTGGATACTGCCAAAGAGATGTGGGAAGCCTTGAGAGACCTAGCCCTAGGATCTGAAGTAATGATCGAGAATAAGCTGTCTCTCGCCTGCAACAAATATGATGAATTCAAAATGAAACCAGGCGAAACAATAGAACAGATGAAGATGAGATTCACTGGAATTCTCCTTGAGATATCTGCGTTCAAAAAGAACAAATATACTCAAAGGGAGAAAAACATGAAAGTTCTTAGAGCTCTTCCACCAAGCTGGGAGATTTATGCTGCAATGCAACCTCTAAGAGCAGATTTCAATGATCTGTCCACTGAAGCATTATTTGATCATCTCGAAGGTCATGAGTGTGACATTCAAAGAATTCGAGGACCAGATCATCTGTCCAAAAAGGAAGAGAACAGCTCAAAGAAAGATAAAGAGGTAGCCTTCAAAGCGAAGAGCAACCCAGATGATTCTTCTGAGTCTGTTACTCCAGATGAAGAGAAAGGCTATGACAAACTCTTAAAAGAGTTCGCTATGATTGCTAAACGGATGGACAAGATGGAAACCAGATCGAAGAAATACAGACGCTTCTACAAGGATAACAGAAGGAACTTCAACAGGAAGTATGATAATGATCGATCTGATGACAAAAATGAATCTAAACAGCAGACTACTAAAACAACAAAGACCTCTAGCTCTACAGATTACACTTGTTTTGAATGTGGCAGAACAGGTCACTTCAAAACAGATTGTCCTGATCTATCCAGAAATCAAAGAGAAGAACTGAGAGCCAAAAGAGATCGAAAGCTTAAATATGAGCGCAAAGCCATGATAGCTGAACAAAACTCCAGCAGCTCAAGTCATTTCTCAGACAGCTCATCAGAAAATGATGAAGCTTTCATTGCTGAAGATGACGAAAGCTGGAATGAATGCTATGTAGGATTGGACAACGGGCTAGATGAAGTTGAGGTAAATTCTTGCTACTCAAATTCCTCAGATAATGAAAATGATCTTGAACAGGAAAGTGAAGATCAAGTAGAATACTCATGGAATGAAATAGATGAGATGTTCAAAAGCTACTCAAGCATCAAGAGGCTGTTTAAAGAAGTTGTTGAAGAGAATGACAGATTGAAGAAAGTTGAGCAAATCTTAAGCACAGCAAATACACAATTTGTCGCTAAAATAAACGATCTGGAAGAACAGATCAAGAGCAAAAACAGTGAGATCCACTCACTTAATTCAAAAGTCAAGGATCTGGTTACCAGAAACAATGTTGCTGAAGAAAAGATCAAGAAGGGAAAGGAAATGATATACAAGAGTGATGAGCGTGCCAAGTTGCTAATCAATATGCAACAAAAGGGCACATCTGGTTTGGGATATCCAGGTCACTCAGAAAAATCTTCAGGAACTATAAGCTTCGTACCAGAAAGGAAGAAAATACCAGATCAAGTAAAAGACTTGAAAAACAAGAAAGGTTATCCTCAAAAGATGATAATAAAAGATACAAAGAATAGGCAGTATCATCAAACAAGGGGACAACCAGCTCACTACACAGAAACAGAACACCTTCAAAGAGCAAATGTCAACAGGACAAAAATTGTCAACAGGACAGTGCAAACAAAGAAAGGATTGAAGAAGGATGAAATAGAGAAATATCATCCATCTGAAATTCACTCTGTATCTAAAGTTGATAATGAGGGAAATATCATTACTTGCTATATTGCTGTTCCTAACCCTAGAATGTTCTGGATTCGAAAAGGATTGTTTGCTAATAATCAAGCACCCAAACATTGAAAGGGTAGTTAAGTATGATTTACTGCAGGATCAAAGAACTGCAAGAAGGAGTAAGATAGCAAGAGGAACTGTCTGGATTATAGATAGTGGTTGTTCAAAACACATGACATGTGACAAGAATCTACTATCAGATTACATAGAGAAACCAGGCCCACAGGTCACTTTTGGATGTAATTCAAAAGGATATACCAGAGGGTATGGAAACATTACTGTTGGCAAGACCACAATCACAAATGTGTCATATGTTGAGGGTCTTAGTCATAATCTGTTTTCTGTAAGTCAGTTTTGTGCAAATGGCAATCAGATAGTTTTTGATACTAACAACTGTCTGGTAAAGAACAAGGAAGGAGATGAAATACTCCTTACCGGTAAACTACAGGATAGGTTATATATTGTCCAGTGGACAAACCAGATCGAGACCTGCTTAGTCACTAAGACTGTATCAGAAACAAGCTGGTTATGGCATAAGAGATTAAGTCATCTTAATTTCAAATCAATCAACAGGATTGCCAAGGAAAGGTTAGTAGAAGGACTACCAGATCAGGTGTATGATAAAGATCATATATGTGATGCCTGTCAAGCTGGAAAGCAGACCAGATCATCCTTTACAAGCAAAACAGCTCACTCAACATCAAGGACACTAGAGCTGTTACACCTTGATCTGTTTGGACCAGTCAAACCACTAAGCATCAATGGGAGAAAGTACACATTGGTAATCATAGATGATTACTCAAGATTCACTTGGGTCATCTTTCTGCTGAAGAAGAAAGAGACTCTAGACAAGCTCCCTGACTTTCTACACAAGATCACTAAACAGAAAGAGATGAGTATAACCTCTATCAGAACAGATCGAGGAACAGAATTTCTCAACCAGAAGATTGAAGCATATTGCAACAAGATGGGAATCACTCATCAAACATTTGCTGCTCGAACTCCTCAACAAAATGGAGTTGTTGAAAGGAGAAACAGATCACTCAAAGAAGCAGCACGCACAATGCTTAACTCTACCAATCTACCAAAGAAATTCTGGGCAGAAGCTATCTACACTGCCTGTTATACTCAAAACAGATCATCCATCACACTCAGACATGGAAAGACTCCATATGAAATATGGAACAACAGAAAGCCTAAGATTTCCTATTTTAAAACTTTTGGCTGTTTATGTTACATATACAATAATGGGAAATCTCAGTTGAAAACTTTTGATAGCAAAACAGATCCTGGAGTATTCTTAGGATATTCTGATGTCAGTAAAGCCTATCGAGTTTACAATAAGAATTCTCATATTGTGGAAGTAACACCTCATGTTGTATTTGATGAGTCTATTATTGAGTACAGATCACCAGATGAGAAGCAGACAGACAATCAGGTGACAACCAGAAGGATGAATGATCTATTACTGGAAGATATTCTTATCTGGAATTCAAGGAGTGAAGATGAAGAAGTTATCACTCAACCTATTGCTGAGGAGATCATACAGCAAGGGGGAATATCACTAACCAATCTGAATGAAAACAGATCAACAACAGAAGACAATGATACTATTACTACTAATGATGATCAACATCCAGAAGAAAGTCCAGATGAGAATCCATTTCAAGCTATATCAACAGCACACCCTGAATTTGAGGAACCAACAGATCAACCTGATCCTGAGTTATCTGATGAAGAGATAACTAGGAGAAGAAGATGGATACAAGACCATCCACCAGAACAGATCGTTGGGAACCCATCAGATCGTGTGAAAACTAGAAGAATGCATGGAGAAAGTGCATTATTGAGTTGTTATTTATCTCGCTTGGAGCCATCTGATGCTTATGAAGCACTCCAAGATGCAGAATGGATAATAGCAATGCAAGAAGAACTCAATGAGTTCAAAAGAAATGAAGTCTTGTATCTCGTGGACAGACCCAAACATCAAGGAGTAATAGGTGTAAAATGGGTGTTCAAAAACAAACGAGATGAGAATGGTGAAGTAGTCAGAAACAAAGCCAGATTAGTAGCTAAAGGCTATAATCAACAAGAAGGCATTGATTTCGATGAAACATTCGCACCAGTAGCCAGATTAGAAGCAATAAGGCTGTTTTTGGCATATGCTGCTCACAGACAATTCAAGGTATACCAGATGGATGTCAAAAGTGCCTTCCTCAATGGTATTCTTGAAGAAGAAGTATATGTGGAACAGCCACCTGGATTTGAAGAGGCAGATCCAGATCAGAAAGTATACAGACTAGCTAAAGCAGTCTATGGTCTAAAACAAGCCCCTAGAGCTTGGTATGAGACCTTATCAACCTTTCTACTAGAATCTGGATTCAAAAGAGGATCTGTTGATAAGACTTTGTTCGTTATCAAAGTCAAAGAACATATTCTCTTAGTCCAGATCTATGTAGATGATATTATCTTTGGATCTCAATCCACCTATCTATGTGACAAATTTGCTGAACTTATGAAAAATAAGTATCAAATGTCCATGATGGGAGAAATGAGTTTCTTTTTAGGTCTGCAGGTCAAGCAGCTACCAGATGGTATCTTTATCAATCAGACAAAATACATCAACGATCTGCTAGCCAAGTTTGGATTAAAAGACAGTAATTCAGTAAAAATTCCAATGCAGACCAATGGGAAAATTGGTCCAGACCCCGAGGGAAAACCAGCTAACATAACACAATACAGAGGGATCATAGGATCATTACTCTATCTTACTGCCAGTCGTCCTGACATCACCTTTGCAGTGGGAGTATGTGCTAGATATCAAGCAAATCCCAAAGAGTCTCACATGGAAGCTGCTAAGAAGATACTAAGATATCTTAAGGGAACAGCCCATATAGGATTATGGTATCCATGTGAAGACAATTTTGAGCTATCTGGATATACTGACTCAGATTATGCTGGATGTAAACTAGACAGAAAGTCAACATCTGGTACATGTCAATTTTTAGGGAATAAACTGATTTCTTGGTTCTCAAAGAAACAGACATCAGTTGCCATTTCAACTACAGAAGCAGAATATATGGCAGCTGGAAGTTGTTGTGCACAAATACTGTGGTTAAGACAACAGCTTAAAGACTATGAGATCAATGTCAAGGAAATTCCAATTTTCTGTGACAGCTCAAGTGCTATAGCAATCACACAGAATCCTGTTTTGCATACCAGATGCAAACATGTGGATGTGTGACATCACTTTATAAGAGATCATGTTGAAAGAAAACATGTACAGATTGAGAAAATATATACTGAGATTCAGAGAGCAGATATTCTCACTAAGGCATTACCAGAAGAAAGATTTAAGATGCTTTGTGGAAAACTAGGACTTTTAAATCTTGAAGATAGGACCAGATTGATCTGAACCAGATCAAATTCAATATTCCAACAGTGAATCAAAACCAGATCATCATGGTGCAAATTGATAAACTCCAACTTATTTGCAAAATCTAACAGGGAACTACTACCAGATCACTAAGTATATGTAAACAACAGATTGATCATAATTCCATCTGGGAATTCATTAAAGGAGTCAACCAGATCGATAGTCATCACCATAAATGAGATTGACCTCAACCAGATTACCTAATGCCACGTGGATATGGAATTAATATTTCTATTCATTATTATATTACTTGGTTAAGGGGGAAAGGTCAACTATATACTGCGACTAATCTATATTAGATATCAAATCTTTTATTTTTTGATGATTACTTACAGTAATTGGGAGACGTGATCGAGAATATATATACCAAATCAAGAAAAAGGGAGATAAAAAGACTGCAACGATGATAACGCGCCATTTCACAACCGTTCGATTACAGCGCGTGTATCATACGATAACGAGAGGCGGCTATGGGTTGAAAACCTAGTATATGGAAAGGCGGGAAAGCTGAAAAAGGGAAGGATTTCTGAATATTTAATTACTCTACTTATCTTCTCTTCCATGTATATATCTGATAAGGGATTTCATGTATCACTCACACTTACATATTTTCTCGAAACCTTAGCAAATTTTCTACCTCCCAATTTTCTCTCTTACTTCGTAAACCTTTCGTAAATCTCCCATTTTCTAGCAAAAATGGCTCCCAAATCATCTGCTTTTCTGGAACAAGCAAACTTCTTGAAACCTTATATTCATCAAGACCTTTTTGCGGTTCTTGATACCTTCGGGTTTCATAAACTGGAAAAGGCATTCGATCTTGTTCGACAGTGCAAAGATTTCTCATTTCTTTTGTTTTAACTCTTATTCGTATATCTAAATGGTTTTACTCTGTTTCTATTCTTTTGTCTGTAATCTCTGTAAATATTATAGAACTGCATAAACTGCTTTTGTGGCACTTATACTTCACTGATGGAAGGATAGTGCTCACATATATACTACTGTGTTCTATGTAGGTTTCTGCAATATTATTACCTCACACCCTGTGCACTTCCTACCCAAGGATGTTGCTGCCTTCTACCTCTCATGGCAGGGAGAGAGAGGTGGAGATGAGGCCACCATCAGGGTGAGTAAAGGGAATACTGTCAGCAACACTCCCTACAATGTCATCAATCTTATCAACGCTGCTTATAAAGTCAAGGATGAGGGATTAGAACTGGGTGAAATTACTGCAGAACAGCTGCAAGAAGCTGTGGAGATGGTGATGATCGTGCCCATCCATTACACAAACAGGATGTTTGTTCGCTCACTTCTCGCACCAGAGTTCAGGATCCTGTTTGAATTCGTTCAGCGGATTTTCCTCAATCACAATGGGTCCTACGACCAGGTTACACCTGAAAAGTTCAGGATATTAGCTGCAGTGGTTCTTGATCTGCCTGTCAACTGGAGCAGGATCTTATACGATCTCTTGGCAAAGGAGGCCAAGATGATCCTATTCGTGAAAGGCAGCTCCCCTGGCATTGAAGTTAAAAGGATCACACTTCGACATTCCACAAAGATCAGCTTTATGTTGGAATCATTCTTTCCTCATCACCAATGGGATACAGCAATTGAGTTCAATGCGAAACAGCATTTTCCAAAGGACCAACATCAGATTGAAATGTCAATGGGCATTTCAGCAAATCTGATTACCAGAGCAAAGGACCCTGTAGTCTTTAATGCTCTGATGGAGATGGGGAACTCGAATCCCATCTGGATTCCTCCATCCGGTCCAGCAGAACACTCCACAAAATCTAAGGTCACCAAGGAGAAGCCAGCTGAGAGAACCCCTTCCAAGAGAGTGACCAGGAGGGCCAGTTCTGTTGAAATAGATACTTCTACCGCAGCACAGCAGCCCAAACCCAAACGCAGAAGGCTTCACAAACTCTCTGCCGAGATACAGACCGAAGCCCCTACTGCTGCAGAAACTGTAATCCCTCAACAGGAGGTTGAGGAGGAAGAAGTTGTAATAATTGGTGAACCAGAAGATGTGGAGCCTCTGTCTACAGTACACCCAGATCAGCCCAGGGACTTTTCTCCAGCTCACACGATCAGCTCATCTTCTGCTGAGTCTCTAGAGCAAATCAATGAAGAGGATGAAGAAGCAATTGAATCTTCAGATGAAGATGTGGAGAATAAAACAACTCAGTCAGTAGTCAAAATGATTGAAGCAGAAGCAGAAGCAGACAGAGATGTCCTCAGCATATTTCCAAGCATCCAGCTCACACCAGAAAGCTACGATGCAGCTAAGAGAGTCAAACTATTGCTGCTGATCAAAGTCAAGGAGTTCTATGTTTTAGATGCACTGCTTAAAATCAGAACAATTGACCAGCTCAAGGCAGAAGAAGCCACACTGTTAAATATTTTTGAAGTTTCATCAGTTGCTGAGCTCAGAGAAAGCTACTCACAATCCATCCTTGCAATAGCTCAGCTAGAAGCTCAGAAGCAACAGATAAATCTGAGAGAAATATATGAGAAGGCTGGAAAGCTAGACTTTTATGACAGTGTAGTTGATAAAGAAGATGTTGAGACTGCCCCATCTGCTGCTCACCAACAGGGTGCAGAAATAGCAGAACCTGCACCAGACCAAGTCATGACTGACACTGGTGTGCAGATCACTACCCCACCTGCACCAACTGAGGAAGAACCAGAAAAGGAAGAACTCCTTGGACAGAACATCGGAGGCGAGCTCACCAATGACATCATCACTCCTGCTGTTGCAGCTGCACAGAACATACATGTGCAGACATACACCTTGGAAGATATATTGATGGACCAACATCAATCCCTATCTCACATTCAAATCAGAGATCTCATCTCCAAGAAGGTGGATCAGTACATGTATGGAACACTGACCACAGTTCAAGATGAAGCCACACGCATACTCACAGAGTTCAACGACCACCTGCAAGCTCAGGTCAATAAGGTCGATTCTGATCTGAGGCGAATCTGTAGACTGAAGATTGAAGAGATCAGTAAGAAACTAGATGATGATCGGGCTGCCGCTGATGAGAGGAAAGCTCAGATAGATCAAAGCCTGTTTTCCACTGAATTCAAAGTGAAGGAGATGTACAAAATCATCAGTGCCTTTGCAGCCAAAGAAAAAGATATGGTGCACGACATAGTCAAGGATCAGACTGATGGTCTCATAGTAGACATCGTCAAAGAAGCTAATTCATACACCAGATCACTCCTCAGGCAGTTTGAATCTGATGGCAAAGCCTTTGTAGAAAGGAAGTTACATGACCTGCAATACCCCACATCAGCTCTGATCAAGTCTTATTTTGATGAAACTGCTGACATCAAGGGAGATCAGGAAGAGATCAAAGCTGATCTGGTCAACTCGAAAGCCTCTCTTCAAAAACAGATTAACGATTCTAATCTGAACATCACCTCTCTGTTATCACAAAGATTTGAATCTGCTAAAGAGGTCGCAGAGTTGAAGACAGAGGTCACTTCCCTCAAGACATTCATTCAATCCTTTATTGATGATGTCGAAAAGGGGGAAGGGAGTGGGAAGAAGAAGCCATCTGCGGTGCAAGAAAAGAAGAAAGAGAAGGCGACTGAAGAAAAGAAAAAGAGCTTAACAGGATCTGGGTCTGGTGCATCAACTGCAAAGAAACCAGCCAGTTCTCCTTCCTTCCAAGCTCAGAAGACTTTTTCTCCAACCAGATCGAGCCAGTCTCAACCTTCCAAGAAAAAGAAAAGAGCAGGATCCAGCTGGTTCTCATCTGCTCCCATACGCAGATCATTGACAAAACAAGGAGAGACCAACTGGGTCCCAGATCACCTGAAGGAAGGATTTGAAGGCCTGAAATATGGATTCATCATGTGTCGCTATTTCCTTAAGGAACCTCTTTACTGCGAGGGGACACCAGATGAAGCCTTCAATCTATACCTCGATCAGAATGATGCAAGAGATCTGGTGGAGGAGATCAGAGCAGCAGCTGCTAAAGCCCAAATCCCAATAACTGCTCCAGAAAGGGAGTTCAGAACCTGTCCCACTATCCCTGGGACAGACCTCCCTGACTAAACCTTTCTGCTAAACTTCATAAATCAGCTGGCAGAAAACAGAGGGTATAAGGTGGATGCTGAAGACCCTGACTACATAAGGGTAAGAGAAGGGGTATACGAAAGCGTGCAGCTTATCTCTGATGAGACCAGAGCAAAGATGAAGAAGCAACAAGAGGAGAGAAGAAAAAGCAGATAGTAGTCTTACTTCTCATATCTTTATGATCTGCCTTTTCTTATGATTTGTTCTGTCTATCTGTAACCTCTCTTGTCTTCTTATCAATATATGAAATCCATTTTGAGTTTCTGATGACAACAATTCATTGTCCAGAACACACTTAAAATATCCTAAAACGTTATAAACTTAATAACGTAATTTGATCAATCTGGAAAACCAGACCAGATCGATCTGCAAAAGCTGATAGGATTCTTTTTGTAAAGTGTGGTTTCGACATCATCAACAAGGGGGAAATTGTTGGGAACCCTAAAGATTTTAGTGCTGATGATGGTATCTCGAAACACACTTAGCTTAGCACTAATCTGTTCCTCATGTAAAACCAGATCACTATGGATAAGATGATTTCTGTTATGGAACAGATTAGGAGATGACTTAAAATGTAAAGGAGATGTTCCTATAGAAGTCATTCTCAACTTAGAATAGGATGAAGGTCAAGATTTCACGCCCAAAGGAATCGATCTGCTGTAACAGACAGCGACCAGATCGATGACCAGATCGATGCCTACAGCGATGAACCAGAACGATTGAGTCATCAATCCATCAGCTGACATCATCCTACACATCATATACATTTGCCACGTCTAGATCAAAGTCCATCCAACAGGGTTTGGAAAGAAGATCTACGATTAAACATATAAGGAAAGAGACCGTTAGCAATCTGATTTCCATAAATCAAAGATTGAGTCAACCTTTTCTATATGGCAAGAACAGATATGATGGAAACCATTGATTGGCAATATACCATCTATCTCACGCCAATCAACAACGGCTAGAATTTCAA
>JAPKLX010003889.1:0-10532 GCA_026898415.1 Leonotis leonurus | reverse complement strand
CGCTCTGGTTCATCGCTGTAATCATCGATCTGGTCATCGATCTGGTCGATGTCTGTTACAGCAGATCGATTCCTTTGAGCGTGAAATCTTGACCTTCATCCTATTCTAAGTTGAGAATGACTTCTATAGGAACATATCCTTTACATTATAAGTCATCTCCTAATCTGTTCCAAAACAGAAATCACTCTAAACTATAGTGATCTGGTTTTTACACGAGGAACAGGTTAACATACAGACCAGCTAAGTGTGGTTCGAAAGACCATCATCAACACTAATCTTTAGGGTTCCCAACAATTTCCCCCTTGTTGATGATGTTGAAACCGCACTTTTACAAAAGGATCCTATCAGCATAATACAGATCGGTCTGGTCTGGTTTTCCAGTTTGATCAGATTACGTTATTAAGTTTATAACGTTTAAGGATATTTTTATATGTGTTCTGGACAATAAAATGTTGTCATCAGAAACTCAAACTGGATTCATATATATATAGAGTCAAAGAGAGTTTTACAGATATTCAAAACAAGAATGAGAAAAAGCAGATCATAGAGGATAGGAAGAAAAAAAGACTATCTGCTCTTTCTCTTCTCCTCCTGTTGTTTCTTCAATTTTGCTCTGGTCTCGTCAGAGATGAGCTGAACACTTTCATACACTCCCTCTCTTACTCTAATGTAATCTGGATCTTCAGCATCCACTTTGTACCCTCTGTTTTCTGCTAGCTGGTTTATGAAATTCAGCAGAAAGGTTTTGTCCGGGAGATCTGTCCCAGGAATAGTGGGACAGGTCCTGAACTCCCTTTCTGGAGCAGTTATCTGGACATTGGCTTTAGCAGCAGCAGCTCTGATTTCTCCCACCAAATCCTTTGCATCATTTCTATACATGTACAGATCGAAGGCTTCATTTGGAGTCCCCTCACAGTAGAGAGGTTCTTTGAGAAAATATCGGCACATTATGAATCTATACTTTAGCCCTTCAAAACCTTCCTTCAGATGATCTGGGACCCAGTTGGTCTCTCCCTGTTTTGCCAGTGACCTGGGTATAGGAGCAGAGGAGAACCAACTTGATCCAGCTCTTTTCTTTTTCTTGGGAGGTTGGGATGAGCTGCTTGGAGTGAAGGTTTTCTGCGCTTGGAATGAGGGTGGGCTGGCAGTGCTTGGTCGATCTGTTGTGATGGCTGGTTTCTTTGCAGTTGAAGTACCAGATCCAGACAAGCTCTTCTGTTTCTTCTTTTCTTGCGCAGCAGCAGCAGATGGCATTCTCTTTGCACTCCCTTCCCCCTTTTCGACATCATCAATGAAGGATTGAATGAATGTCTTGAGAGAGGTGACCTCGTTTTTCAGCTCAGCGACCTCCTTGTCTGATTCAATTCTGCTAGACAGCAGCGAGGTGATGTTGAGATTGGAATCATTGATCTGCTTCTGAAGAGAAGTCTGTTTGTTGGCCAGATCAGATTTAATCTCTTCTTGAGCTGCCTTGATGTCTGCTGTTTCATCAAAATAGGATTTGATCAGAGTGGATGTTGGATATTGCAGATCTCGTAGCTTCCTTTCAACAAAGGTTTTGCCGTCTGTTTCGAACTGTCTGAGTAGCAGTCTGGTGTAGGAGTTGGCCTCTTTGACTAGATCTGCTGTGAGTCCAGCAGTCTGTTCCTGGACAATGGCATGGACCATGTCTTTCTCTTTGGCTGCAAAGGCACTGATGATCTTGTACATTTCCTTCACTTTGAATTCTGTAGAAAACAGATTCTGATCAATCTGTGCCTTACGATCTTCAGCAGCAGCTCTGTCATCATCCATTTTCTTGCTTATCTCCTCAAGTTTCAAGCGACAGAGACGCCTCAGATCAGTGTCGACCTGGTTGACATGAGATTGCAGATGGTCATTGAACTCTGTTAGTATGCGTGTGGCTTCGTCTTGGACTGTGGTCAGTGTGCCGTACATATACTGATCCACCTTCTGGGAGATGAGATCTCGGATTTGTGTATGAGACAGTGATTGATGTTGGTCCATCAATATGTCCTCCAGAGTGAATGACTGCACATGAACGTTCTGTGCTGCGGCAACAGCAGGAGCGATAATTTCATTTGTAAGTTCACCGCCAATGGTCTGACCAAGAAGTTCTTCCTCTGCTGATGCAGGTTCTTCCTCAGTTGGTGCAGGTGGGGTAGTGATCTGCACACCAGTGTCAGTCATGACCTGGTCTGGTGCAGGGTCTGCTATTGCTGCACCCTGTTGGTGAGCAGCAGATGGAGTCTCAGTTTCTGCAAGATCGACTACACTGTCATAAAATTGGAGCTTGCCAGCCTTCTCATAAATTTCTCTCAAATTGATCTGTAGCTTCTGAGCTTCGAGCTGGGCAATTGCGAGAATGGACTGTGAGTAGCTTTCTCTTAGTTCAGCCACAGATGACACTTCAAATATATTCAGCAGTGTAGCTTCCTCTGCCTTAAGCTGGTCTATTGTTCGGACTTTAAGAAGCGCATCTAAAACATAGAACTCTTTGTCTTTAATCAGCAACAACAATTTTACCCTTTTTGCTGCATCATAGCTCTCTGGCGTGAGCTGGATGCCTGGAAATGTACTGATTACGGCTCTGTCAGCTTCTGCTTCAATCATTTTCATAACAGTCTGAGCTGTTTTATTCTCCACATCTTCATCTGAAGATTCAATTGCTTCTTCATCTTCTTCATTGATTTGTTCAAGAGGCTCAGCAGAAGATGAGCTGATCGTGTGAGCTGGGGAGAAATCCCTGGGCTGATCTGGGTGTACTGTTGACAGAGGTTCCACATCTTCTGGTTCATCAACCAGTACTACCACTTCTTCCTCCTCAACCTCCTGTGGAGGGAGTGTAGTTTCTTGTGCTGGTTCTGGGCTCTGTTCTGTCTCAGCCAATTTTTGAAGCTTTCGTCGTTTAGGTTTTGGTGGTTGGGCTGCTGTTGATATGTCAGTTTCAACCGAGCTGGCTCTCCTGGTTGTTCTCTTGGTAGGAGTTTTCTCTGTTTGCTTCTCCTTAGATGTTTGAGATTTTGTGGATCGATCTGCTGGACCAGAAGGAGGAATCCAGATAGGATTTGAACTCCCCATTTCCATCAGAGCTCTGAAGACTACAGGATCTTTAGCTCTGGCAATCAAGTTTGCTGAAATGCCCATTGACATTTCCAGCTGATGCTGATCCTTTGGAAAATGCTGCCTGGTGTTGAATTCAACCATCGTATCCCACTGATGTTGAGGGAAGAATGACTCAAACATAAAGCTTATCTTTGTTGAATGACGCAGGCTGCTTCTTTTTACTTCAATTCCAGGAGAGCTCCCTTTCACAAATAAAATCATTTTGGCCTCCTTTGCCAACAGATCGTACAAGATCCTGCTCCAGTTGACTGGCAGATTAAGAACCACGGCGGCCAATATCCTGAACTTCTCGGGGGTCACCTGGTCATAGGATCCATTGTGATTTAAGAAAATCCTCTGTACGAATTCAAAAATGATTCTGAACTCTGGCGCGAGAAGTGCACGGACAAACATCCTGTTGGTGTAATGGATAGGGACTGTCATGACCATTTCCACAGCTTCTTGCAGCTGTTCTGCAGTAATCTCTCCAAGGTCAAGTCCCTCATCCTTCACCTTGTAAGCAGCGTTGATGATGTTGATGACATTGTAAGGTGTGTTGCTTACTGTATTTCCTTTGCTCACCCTGATGGTGGCCTCTTCTCCACCTCTCTCTCCCTGCCACGAGAGGTAGAAGGCAGCAACTTCCTTGGGTAGGAAGTGCACAGGGTGTGAGGATATAATCTTGTGGAAACCTACAATGAACATAGCAGTATAGATGTGAGCACTATCCTTCCATCAGTGAAGTATAAGTGCCACAAGAACAGTTTATGCAGATCTACGTAATTTACAGATATCACATACAAGAGAAAAGATACAGAGTAAAAAACATTTAGACATTGAAAACGAATTAAAAGCGAAACATGAAACCTTTGCACTGACGAACGAGATCAAATGCCTTCTCCAGTTTATGAAACCCGAAGGTATCAAGAACCGCAAAAAGGTCTTGGTGAATATAAGGTTTCAGATAGGTTGCTTGTTCCAGAAAAGCAGACGATTTGGGAGCCATTTTTGCTAAAAAGAGAGAATTTTGCAAGAAAGAATTTTGGGAGGCAGAAAATTTGCTAAGTGTTTGAAAAAGGTTTGTAAGCGTAAGTGATACACGAACCGCCTTATCAGTCTATATACGCGAAAGAGAAGATAAACAAGGTAATAAATTATTGAGAAATTCTTCCCTTTTTACAGCTTTCCCGCCTTTCCATGTACTAGGTTTTCTACCCATAGTCGCCTCTCCTTTTCGTATGATGCACGCGCTATGATCGAACGGTTATGAGATGGCGCGTTATTTTTGATGCAATCTTTTATCTCCCTTTTTCTAGATTTGGTAGATATTTTTCTCGATCACGTCTCCCAATTACTGCATGCAATCATCAAAAATAGATGATTTTGAAATCTAATGTCAGAATAGAGATAATTAGTCGCCTTATATAGTTGACCTTTCCCCCTTAACCAAGCAATGGAATAATAATTAATAATAAATATTAATCCACGTGTCATTAGGTAATCTGGTTGAGGTCAATCTGGTTGAGCGTCTGTTAATCACTTTCTGTTCATGATATCTCTTATCTTTCTGGTTGAAGCTTTTCTGGTTCAACTTTCTGTTAAAGTTTAACTAACTTCACTTTGAGACTTGCTGGTTTGAGACTCTCTGGTTTAGCTTTCTGCCTTTGAGACTTGCTGGTTTTGAGACTCTCTGGTTTAGCTTTCTGTCTCTGTTCAATCTGGTTGCTTTTTAGTAATTCCTGGTTGGAATTTTATTTAATGTGTGTTAGTGATCTGGTGTTAGTTCCTTGTAGGAATTTCTAGTGATTTGGATTTTATCACTCTGGACCATGATGATCTGTTTTTGATTCCCTGTAGGATTTTATCAATCTGGATCATAATGATCTGGTTTAGATCAATCTGGTTAGATCAATCTGGTTTAGATCAATCTGGTTAGATCAATCTGGTTAGATCAATCTGGTTAGATCAATCTTGTTTAGATCAATCTGGTTCTATCCTCAAGATTTAAGAGTCCTAACTTTCCACAAAGCATCTTAAATCTTTCTTCTGGTAATGCCTTAGTGAGGATATCTGCTCTCTGAACTTCAGTATGAATCTTCTCAATCTGCACATGTTTTCTTTCAACATGATCTCTTATGAAGTGATGTCTTACGTCAACATGTTTGCATCTGGTGTGCAACACTGGGTTCTGTGTAATTGCTATAGCACTTGAGCTGTCACAGAAAATTGGTATTTCCTTGACATCAATCTCATAGTCTTTAAGCTGTTGTCTTAACCACAGTATTTGTGCACAACAACTTCCAGCTGCCATATATTCTGCCTCTGTAGTTGAAGTGGCAACTGATGTCTGTTTCTTTGAGAACCAAGAAATCAGTTTATTCCCTAAAAACTGACATGTACCAGATGTTGACTTTCTGTCCAGTTTACATCCAGCATAGTCTGAATCAGTATATCCAGATAGCTCAAAATTGTCTTCACATGGATACCATAATCCTATATGGGCTGTTCCCTTTAGATATCTTAGTATCTTCTTAGCTGCTTCCATGTGAGACTCTTTGGGATTTGCTTGATATCTAGCACATACTCCTACTGCATAGGTAATGTCAGGTCGACTTGCAGTTAGATATAGTAGTGAACCTATGATCCCTCTGTATTGTGTAACATTTGCTGGTTTTCCTTCAGGATCTGGACCAATTTTCCCATTGGTCTGCATTGGGATTTTCACTGGATTACTATCTTTTAATCCAAACTTGGCTAGCAGATCGTTGATATATTTTGTCTGATTGATAAAGATACCATCTGGTAGCTGCTTGACCTGCAATCCTAAAAAGAAACTCATTTCTCCCATCATGGACATTTGATACTTATTTTTCATAAGTTCAGCAAATTTGTCACATAGATAGGTGGATTGAGATCCAAAAATGATATCATCTACATAGATCTGGACTAAGAGAATGTTTTCTTTGACTTTGATGATGAACAAAGTCTTGTCCACAGATCCTCTTCTAAATCCAGATTCCAGTAGGAAGGTTGATAAGGTCTCATACCAAGCTCTGGGAGCTTGTTTTAGACCATAGACTGCCTTAGCCAGTCTGTATACTTTCTGATCTGGATCAGCTTCTTCAAATCCAGGTGGCTGTTCCACATATACTTCTTCTTCAAGAATACCATTGAGGAAAGCACTTTTGACATCCATCTGGTATACCTTGAACCGTTTGTGAGCAGCATATGCTAGGAATAGCCGTATAGCTTCTAATCTGGCTACTGGCGCGAATGTTTCATCAAAATCAATGCCTTCTTGTTGATTATAGCCTTTAGCTACTAATCTGGCTTTGTTTCTGACTACTTCACCATTCTCATCTCGTTTGTTTTTGAACACCCATTTTACACCTATTACACCTTGGTGTTTGGGTCTGTTCACGAGATACCAGACTTCATTTCTTTTGAACTCATTGAGTTCTTCTTGCATTGTTGTTATCCAATCTGCATCTTGAAGTGCTTCATAAGTATCAGATGGCTCCATGCGAGAGAGGTAACAGCTCAACAATGCACTTTCTCCATGCATTCTTCTAGTCTTCACACGATCTGATGGGTTCCCAACGATCTGTTCTGGTGGATGATCTTGTATCCATCTTCTTCTCCTGGTCATTTCTTCATCAGATAACTCAGGATCAGGTTGATCTGTTGGTTCCTCAAATTCAGGGTGTGCTGTTGACGTAGCATGAAATGGATTCTCATCTGGGCTTTCTTCTGGATGTTGATCATCATTTGTGGTAATTGTATCATTGACTTCTGTTGATGATCTGTTCTCATCCAGGTTAGGTAGCAATATTCCCCCTTGCTGTATGATCTCCTCAGCAGCAGGTTGAGTGATAACTTCTTCATCCTCACTCCTAGAATTCCAGATAAGAACATCTTCTAGTAATAGATCATTCATCCTTCTGGTTGTCATCTGATTGTCTGTCTGCTTTTCATCTGGTGATCTGTACTCAACAATAGACTCATCAAAAACAACATGAGGTGTTACTTCTACAATATGAGAATTCTTATTGTAAACTCGATAAGCTTTACTGATATCAGAATATCCTAAGAATATTCCAGGGTCAGTTTTGCTATCAAAGGTTTTCAACTGAGATTTTCCATTATTGTGTATGTAACATAAACAGCCAAAAGTTCTAAAATAGGAAATCTTAGGCTTTCTGTTGTTCCATATTTCATATGGAGTCTTTCCATGTCTGAGTGTGATGGATGATCTGTTTTGAGTATAGCAGGCTGTGTATATAGCTTCTGCCCAGAATTTCTTCGGTAGATTTGTAGCATTAAGCATCGTGCGAGCTGCTTCTTTGAGTGATCTGTTTCTTCTCTCAACTACTCCATTCTGTTGAGGAGTTCGAGCAGCAGATGTTTGATGAGTGATTCCCATCTTGTTGCAATATGCTTCAATCTTCTGGTTGAGAAATTCTGTTCCTCGATCTGTTCTGATAGAGGTTATACTCATCTCTTTCTGTTTAGTGATTTTGTGTAGAAAGTCAGGGAGCTTGTCTAGAGTCTCTTTCTTTTTCAACAGAAAGATGACCCAAGTGAATCTTGAGTAATCATCTATGATTACCAAAGTGTACTTTCTCCCATTGATACTTAGTGGTTTGACTGGTCCAAACAGATCAAGGTGTAACAGCTCTAGTGTCCTTGATGTTGAGTGAGCTGTTTTGCTTGTAAAGGATGATCTGGTCTGCTTTCCAGCTTGACAGGCATCACATATATGATTTTTATCATACACCTGATCTGGTAATCCTTCTACTAACCTTTCCTTGGCAATCCTGTTGATTGATTTGAAATTAAGATGACTTAATCTCTTATGCCATAACCAGCTTGTTTCTGATACAGTCTTAGTGACTAAGCAGGTCTCGATCTGGTTTGTCCACTGGACAATATATAACCTATCCTGCAGTTTACCGGTAAGGAGTATTTCATCTCCTTCCTTATTCTTCACCAGACAGTTGTTAGTATCAAAAACAATCTGATTACCATTAGCGCAGAATTGACTTACAGAGAACAGATTATGGCTAAGACCCTCAACGTATGAGACATTAGAGATTGTGGTCTTGCCAACAGTAATGTTTCCATACCCTCTGGTATATCCTTTTGAATTGCATCCAAAAGTAACCTGTGGGCCTGGTTTCTCTATGTAATCTGTCAGTAGGTTCTTGTCACAAGTCATGTGTTTTGAACAACCACTATCTATAATCCAGATAGTTCCTCTTGCTATCTTACTCCTTCTTGCAGTTCTTTGATCCTGCAATTAATCACACTTAGCTACCCTTTCAACGTTTGGGTGCTTGATTATTAGCAAACAATCCTTTTCGAATCCAGAAAATTCTAGGGTTAGGAACAGCAATATAGCAGGTAATGATGTTTCCCTCATTATCTGCTTTAGATACAGAATGTATTTCAGATGGATGAAATCTCTCTATCTTATCATTCTTCAATCCTTTCTTAACTGGTGCTGTCCTGTTGACCCTTTTGTTGTAAACCTGATCTGGTTTTGTGTAGTAGGCTGGTTGTCCTTTTGATTGATGGTATTGCTTGTTGTCAGTCTGTTTTATGACCATCTTTTGAGGAAGATCTTTCTTGTTTTTCAAGTCTATCACTTGATCTGGTATTCTCTTCCTTTCTGGTACGAAGCTTATAGTTCCTGAAGATTTTTCTGAGTGACCTGGATATCCCAATCCAGATTTTCCCTTTTGTTGCAGATTGATTAGTAGCTTGGCACGCTCATCACTTTTGTAGATCATTTCTTTTCCTTTCTTGATCTTCTCTTCAGCAACATTGTATCTAGAGATTAAATCCTTAATTTTTGAATTAAGAGAGTGAATCTCACTGTCTTTGCTCTTGATCTGTTCTTCCAGATCAGCAACTTTGGCAACAAATTTAGTGTTTGCTGTGCTTAAGATCTGCTCAACTTTCTTCAATCTATCATTCTCTTCAACAACTTCTTTAAACAGTCTTTTGATGCTTGAGTAGCTTTTGAACATCTCATCTATTTCATTCCATGAATATTCTGCTTGATCTTCGCTTTCCTGTTCAAGATTATTTTCATTATCTGAGGAGTTTGAGTAGCAAGAATTTACCTCAACTTCATCTAGACCGTTGTCTAAGCCTACATAGCATTCATTCCAGCTTTCTTCGTCGTCAGCAATGAAAGCCTCATCATTTTCTGATGAACTGTCTGAAAAATGACTTGAGCTGCTTGAGTTCTGTTCAGCTATCATGGCTTTGCGCTCATTTTTAAGCTTTCGATCTCTTTTAGCTCTTAGTTCTTCTCTTTGCCCTCTGGACAGATTAGGACAATCTGTTTTGAAGTGACCTGTTCTGCCACATTCAAAACAAGTGTAATCTGTAGAGCTAGAGGTCTTTGTTGGTTTAGTAGTCTGCTGTTTAGATTCATTTTTGTCATCAGATCGATCATTATCATACTTCCTGTTGAAGTTCCTCTTGTTATCTTTGTAGAAGCGTCTGTACTTCTTCGATCTGGTCTCCATCTTGTCCATTCGTTTAGCTATCATTGCAAATTCTTTTAAGAGTTTGTCATACCCTTTCTCTTCATCTGGAGTAACAGACTCAGAAGGATCATTTGGTTTGCTCTTCGCTTTGAAGGCTACCTCTTTGTCCTTCTTTGAACTGCTTTCTGCCTTTTTGGACAGATGATCTGGTCCTCGAATTCTTTGAATGTCACATTCATGACCTTCGAGATGATCAAATAAGGCTTCAGTAGACAGATCATTGAAGTCTGCTCTTAGGGGTTGCATTGCAGCGTAGATCTCCCAGCTTGGTGGAAGTGCTCTAAGAACTTTCATGTTCTTCTCCCTTCGAGTATACTTATTCTTTTTGAACGCAGATATCTCTAGGAGAATTCCGGTGAATCTCATCTTCATCTGTTCTATTGTCTCGCCTGGTTTCATCTTGAACTCATCGTATTTGTTGCAGGCTAGAGACAGCTTGTTCTCGATCATCACTTCAGATCCTAGGGCTAAGTCTCTCAAGGCTTCCCACATCTCTTTGGCAGTATCCAGATCTTGGATTTTAGCCAGATGTATGCCTTTGACCGTGCTGGAGATGATCCCTTTGGCAAAATCATCGAGATTTGCCTCTCTCCTTTCTTCAGAGGTGTATTTTCTGGGATCCTTTAATACAGTTTCCTTAACTGCTCCTGTATCTGTGATACGAGTAGTTTCTTCAGTAATTGCCAATGGCCCTTCTTCGATTACTTTCCACATCAAGCAGTGATGGGCTTTGAGACACATTTTAATTCTGAAGCTCCATTCTCTATATCCTTGAATTGAGAATTCTTCGCAAGCCCTGATAACAGAAGACTCCATAACAGACAGTATGCAAGTGAATGAAAAAGGTTTTTTTTTTTTTTTTTGGAT